>JAXIVJ010011532.1:0-43306 GCA_036785665.1 Chirona hameri
GGAATCGGAATCGGATTCGATTCCATTGGCATCTGGATGGAATCGGAATCAGGTGGAGTCAATCATTGTTAGAATATGATGGAATCGTAATCGGAATCAATGACAACTTTCAAGTGATTCCGTGTTATTTTCGTTAAAAAAACACTCTGACCATGAATTTAAGTTTTTCTGAAGGCAATTTGTTTATTTGAGCATGCATACATAAACAAAACTAGGCGATTATTGTTTTTACTAATGAGGGTCAATAAACATGGTCAGTAATTCGGCTTATTTAGGTGGAGACACACAATGATGTTTGCTTATGGCAGTGGTTATGTTTTGTTTACCATACATTCCATAATATTATCATATCTTTCAGGACAGTTATTTCTTTGTGTATCATATTGGAAAATAGCAACTTGCAATATATCCAATTGTCCATGCATCATGATCATAGCCAGGTATGTCTATGTAGCAACTTGGCATCTCCAAGTTTGTATCTCGTTGACCGGCCGGGTCAGACGCGCCCGGGGCGCAGGTGAATGTGGCCCTCTGGGCCGGTGGTGACTGGGCTGCGAGCCGGGAGAGCAAGGAGTTACGTGCCAGCCAGCCCCGAATACAGACGCCTCAAGAATGCCTGTTTTAACCGCTACAGTCTAAATATTATATTGTTTTGAACCTTCGCTAAACTTGGACATTTCTGAACCTGTCACGATTTTGTAGCACAGGCTAGTTTTTTTCTCAATAAATTAAGTTTTTTTTAAAAATAAAAGTTATATTACAAAATAGCCATATTAAATATAGCTGTATAATATATTTAATATTACTCTTCATGTCATTCATATTATTTGTACAAAACATAGATATGATCGGACATTTTTGATGCAGAGTGAATCAATGTAATCGGACTCGGAATCAAGCTTATTAGGTGCCCTGGAATCGGATCCGGAATCGATTCCCCTAGTTACAATATATATTGGAATCGGAATCAGACCATCTGACTTGGCATGGAATTGGAACCGATTCCGTGAAGCGGAATCAAGCACAAGTCTTGAGGTACACATACATGTACTCGTAGCCTCTCTATAAAGTAACTATCCACTGCAGTGGTGGCGCTACCCGTCCCGACAGAGGTTGGGCAGTTTATTTTGAGAGTCACTGGATTGCCTGACCCGGGGATTGCGGAATGCGAGGGGAGCGAGCGTCAGACGATTCCAGGACCCGCATGCCCCGATACTGGTCTGGGACGAGCTTACTTGGTTGTGTCGTTTTGCCTGGGATCTGGAAGAGCCTTGAGACAGACGTTTTGTCACGAGGCAAGCGGGATAAACTTGTCTTATTTGCAAGCATTCTATAAAAATTAAGCACACGTTTCGAAATGTTCCGATTCCCACCAGTGTTAGCTTAGTTCAGAACAAATTTATCGGGCCCATTTTAGCCCGGCAGTACGGGGCATTTTCCCATTACGCGACTTACTAGGGGCCTATTTTGCCCCCCCCCCCCTCGTGCTCCGGAAATATTGGACGAAATTTGCATTTTCAAATAGCATTAAATTCCCTGGCAAATTGTCGAAAGAAACCCTTTATGGTTGAGCTCTTAGTCACTGATAACGTCACATCAGGTCAAAGACAAAATGTGTGACCGTGTCAAGCATTG
Source organism: Chirona hameri (assembly GCA_036785665.1). Taxonomy (NCBI): domain Eukaryota; kingdom Metazoa; phylum Arthropoda; class Thecostraca; order Balanomorpha; family Balanidae; genus Chirona; species Chirona hameri. Next base: position 1,636 of record JAXIVJ010011532.1, read on the forward strand.
ACCGTGTCAATCGTGGTCTCGATGGATGCAATTGTTGCGTAAAATAACGATATTAAACGCATCGGCTGTCAATAAATAGGTATGATTCTTGCGTCTGACACTTCTGAGTACCATTCTAAGCTTTTGATAACCTTGGGTCCGGTCAAAGTCATCAGAGGTCACGAGGTCAAACTACCGATTGCTGTCATTTTGGCATTGCAATGCATGTTTGTGTTTTGTTTTTGTCTCAAATGCGAAAAATAACCTTTGAACATTGCTTACTCCACTCAAATTGAAGTGCAAGGTAAAAACTGAATGACAGGGGTAACGTATGAAAATGCCGTGTAAATTGGTGGATTTTTTTCTTCGAATGACAATCAGTCGGTTAATTTTGAGCATGTCGAGTTCAAATTGTATACATATGCTCATCGTATGCGTTGCATACATAATCAATGTTTTCGACTACTTCATTTTTTTTTAAAATAAGACAATAGCCGTTTTCACGAAGGATTATTGCGCTGAAAAGTTTATGAAAGGTTTCTGAGAAGTTTTGGTATAGACGTCCTAGTATATTATACATTCCAAGAAATACATTACCGAATTATGCGATATTATCACTATTCAATAGTAATTGAAACATGTATTGAGCTCATAACAAATTTGTGATACAAAATTGGCCGTTTTTAAAGAACATATGCGTCTAGAGTCCATTTGTTCAGTGTAGCATACCGTCTTACTAGTTACTAAATCTGGAAGCGTCATGGATCACAGGTATGTCTGCGAATTCGCAGTGAGGGGCCAGCATAGATTCGCCGCCGCTTCAGACCCGCGTGCCGCACGCACATAGACAAAGCGAAGCCGCACAGGCAGCGGCCGGATTGGGCCTGAGTGGGCGAGTCCATTGCGTCCAATTGCGTCATACGCCACAGATAGTTTTTCAATCGTTGTGAAGTTTTGACAAGTTTCAGTGTGTGGAGATCTGGAAAACTGAGCTATCAATACTTATAGTTCAGTTATCGTCTGTGTAGGTCACTAATTACCACCAAACCGCAATTTTGTCAACATATTATATTCTTTCCAACATATTACACAATTCTGAGGGACATTTCAATACAAAAAAAACATGTAAAAGTTGTGTAGTTAAGGAATGGATCGTTGAACTAAGACTTCTATACCAAAATTTGTTAAAACTTTTCAGAAACTTTTCACAGAATCTTTCAGCGCAATAATCCTTCGTGAAAACGGCTAATATTAAACTAAGTTTGTTCTTCAATTGTTTTCGATGTTTTAAATTTTCAAGAAATTAACAAATTAGATAGCAGTTTGATAGTTGGAACTACTGTAAGATATTCGGCATCTGTCCATTGGTTCTATCTTCAAAACTCTACTTTTAATAGCGCTTTTCGTAAGCCCATATTTTTCGGTAAAAAACAACAACATGAACTCACTCTGACGTCATTTCCGGTTGAGTTATTATAACCTCAGTTTTGTCCTTCGGCCAACATGCGTGAAATTAATTTGAAAGAAGGCCGCCAGAGGTCCGTCTTCTGCCACTGAGAGCTTTTAAACGTGCGGTACTTGACCTTTTAGTAATATGATGTGAGTTAGTTTGTCTTTTCAAATGTGTATATCTCAGTGAATGACAGACTTATGTATGCTTGTGTGTGCGATATGCTTGTTGTGTATGCTGTGTGTTGTGTGTGCGTACGTGTGCATGTGTGTTTGTGAGTGTGGGGATTTGTCTCTGATTTATTTTCTCTGATCTTATTGTGTGCAATGTGCTGAGTGTCGTTTTTAACATGTCTTCACTTATTAATTATGACACGACACTCGGAATAGCCAGTGTAATATTGGAGAGTGTTTTAATTGTCAAATACAATACAAATACAATAGTACACATTTGTTGACCATACTAGCAAGGTTTACGAGATATTGCAAAATATCGCGATGGGGTGACACAAATTGTTCCCAGTATCCTTGGTCCTTGTTCCCAGTATCCTTGGTCCTTGTTCCCAGTATCCTTGGTCCTTGTTCCCAGTATCCTTGGTCCTTGTTCCCAGTATCTTTGGTCCTTGTTCCCAGTATCCTTGGTCCTTGTTCCCAGTATCCTTGGTCCTTGTTCCCAGTATCCTTGGTCCTTGTTCCCAGTATCCTTGGTCCTTGTTCCCAGTATCTTTGGTCCTTGTTCCCAGTATCTTTGGTCCTTGTTCCTAGTATCCTTGGTCCTTGTTCCCAGTATCCTTGGTCCTTGTTCCCAGTATCCTTGGTCCTTGTTCCCAGTATCCTTGGTCCTTGTTCCCAGTATCTTTGGTCCTTGTTCCTAGTATCCTTGGTCCTTGTTCCCAGTATCTTTGGTCTTGTTCCCAGTATCCTTGGTCCCTTGTTCCCAGTATCTTTGGTCCTTGTTCCTAGTATCCTTGGAGGGGTATGTTTTCCTGACTATATTGTATCGAGAAGTTTGTTATAAAAAATCGACATCATATTTCCATTTCTATCAAGAATGTATACATGGCAATAGTCGAACCGGGGTAACAAATAGCAGATCACCTGTAATATGGTGGCTAACCATTATGTATTTATTTAATAAGTGCGGTAGTAGATCATAAGTGCGTCGACCCTCAGCGCTTGCAGCTCCGGTGTGTAGGCGTCGCTCTGAGAGACCCGGATCCAGAACATCAGCGCCTCCCTTCGCTCTTCAGGTGCGAGCGCTCCAGTTCTTCTTTCAGGACGGCTGGTGCCTCGCGTTGTGCGCGAAACGACGAATCCACGCGGTGCGGTTCACCGCCTGCTTGAGGTCAGAACACCGAGTCACGTCAAACGGTCCACGCGTGATCTCCGGATCAGAACGACGACTGCCGCTCATCACGGCTGCCACTTGACGGTGAGGTTCGGCTCTGGTCTCTGCCTCAGCTTCTGTGGAAGGAAGCGTCAGTGATGCCATCGAGACGTCACAGACAGGCTGGACTCAAGATGAATGGCGGACCCTTCCACCACTTACTGCTACCGATCAGAGTGGACAGCGATACTCCTCTTGTACCCAGGTCCGCGGGTTTTCCGTGCCCCTGACGTACCTCCACTGGTCTGCGGTCGTCAGCTGGAGTATGGACCTCACTCTGTTCTCCACGAACAACTTGAGCGGCTTCTTCCTGTTCAGCCAGTGAGGCACATCTGTCGAGTCAGACCAGTACACCACCGTTGCACTCTCGAGATGCAACGCATTCTTGATGAACTCCATCAACCTGGCGCCAATCACGGCTGCCATCAGCTCCAATCTGGGAACTGTCAGGTGTGGTGAGAGGGGCGCCAGTCTACCCCTCGCCATCATCAGAGTAGACTCCCCACCCTGAACTAGATATACCGCTGCACAGTACGCGGTTCTTGATGCATCACAAAAGACATGGAAAACTGCTCCGCATGGATCACGTGCTGCTACGGCAGCGAAGCGAGGGAACCAGATCACCTGCCCAGGCGAGTTGATCCACCAAGTCCTGACGTCGGCTTGCAGCTCATCACAGAGCGGACTCTCCTACGAACTTCCAGCATCCTGCCACGTAAGCTGGAACAAAGCCTTGCCCCCCCCCCCATCAGCCAAAGCGTGATAACGCCTAGGGGATCGAATGGTTTACACACAGCCGACAGCAGTTCAGCTCTGGTACTGGGACATTCGACCTGTGGCACGATCACAGCGAGATTGTCAGACCTCGTGCTCCACAAGAGCCAGAGCACCTTCGCGTCATCAAGATCGTCACCAGACATACGAGTTTTGTGGAGGTCCATGTTGGCTTCTTTGAAGACGTCGTTCACCCTTTTCAGTCCTGCGTCAGCCTCTTCCCTCGTGCTGAAGGTGGGGCACAGGTCATCCATGTGGATGGCGTCCTGCACTTTCTGAAACAGAACTGGCTCAGAGTGCAGATACTGGCGGACGTGTTCAGCAAGCGTGCACAGCAGCATGTAGGGCGAACGGCTAAGACCGAACAGGACACGGCGAAACCTCAGACGCCGTCCCGCCCACAGGAGCTGCACGAACTGCCGATCCTCCTCACCGAGAGCAATCTGGTGGAATGCTGCACGAATATCAGTTTGTCAACTCACGATGCCCGAACGGAAGTTGAGTACCACAGCTGGTAAACGACGAAGTAAATTCTCCCCCGGTTCAAGATAAGCATTCAGGCTCGTACCTGTACCGTCCGGTGCGGACCCATCAAAAACAACCCGAAGCTTCCGTTCCGGTGCAGCCCACGATGTGGCAAGATGAACTCTGACGGCGTCTGTGACGAGCTGTGCGCGTGTTCGATGACTGAGTCTCCAACAGCTGACTCAGGTGATCGTCATACTCCTGAAACTTCTCGTCAGTTAGCTTCTGCATCATGCGATTGGTCCGCGCCTCTGCAGACATCATATTCGACACTGGGCGAAGGTCAGATTTCCACAGGAGACCCATTTCGTACATGTTCTCGGTTGAGCTCCAGGTTGGTACAGGTGGATCCTTTCCAGTCACCTCCTCTGCTGTAACTCCAACAGTGTCAAGATCCCACATTTTCCCCACCAGGTGACATATGTACACTTGACGGCGCTTCGACTGCTCCTGGCCCTGTGCTACACCATGCAACACATGCCCAAATACAGTCTCCACCAGACGAAGACCGGGTGCAAGCTCCACCTGGTCCCACAGAATCACTTGATACATTTGGTCTGCTCCGATTAACAAGTCGACTGGCCCACCCCTGAAATCATCAGCCAGCTGCACCTGTGGAGGCAGCTCCAGTGAGTTGGGCACCCTCTTGGGCTCCAGCGGGACACACAGGCGGGGAACCTTCCAGAAGTTGAGAGTAGTTGTGTCCTCACCTTAGTTTGTGTACCTACTTCTCAGCTTCACCCGTGACTTCATCATGCGTGCTGGCCTCCTCCATCTTCTCTTGGAATCCCACACACAAACGTTCCCTGGTTCACAGTTGAAAGCCCCAGCTCTTCTGCCAGCGAAGCTCTGATAAAGGAGGAGTCGGAACCACCGTCAATCAGGACACGAGCTGGACAACTTCCCTCAGGTCCTTCCACAACTACCAAAGCAGTCTGAACAAAACAACGCTCGCCCTGCGTTTGCAGACTGTTACAGCGGCGAGGACCAACGTCAGCTGCGCGTCCCAAGCATACACCTGCTGCCCCCGATGTTGTGCGAAAAGGAGTGTGGGCGTCAGATGTGGGAGTGGTCAGTGCAGGAACGCGATAGTGAAGAGAGGAATGATGGGCTGCTCCACACAGTGGACACGGGATGCTGTGACAATTGCGAACAAGATGTGGCCCTAGACATTGAAAGCACAATCCTGCCTGCTTCACAATCTTCCACCGTGCTTCTACCCCTAGCTTCTGGTAGGCATGGCAGGAAAGAAGTCCATGTTTGAACCTGTTGCAAGCTTTGCAAATCCAATCATTACACGCCTGCGACTGTGACTCTCTAGCTTGAAATCTAACATCTTGCTGGACATTGAGAACGCTCACCGCAGACTTGCCTGATCTTGCCGATTGATTCTCGGAGAAGCCAGACGTCTTCTTTGAGGTTGCAGACTCTTCCCGCATGTTGATTTCTTGCTTCAGGAACATCAGGAATGCAGCAAACTCATCTGGAACACTAGCATGTTGCTTAAACCTCCACTCCAGTCTCCATGACTCCGGTATCTTTGTTTTCAGAACTGGAAGCAGCAGAACAGCAAACATATCAGACTGTACACCCATTGTTTCCAGTGCCCTTACATCCGACAAGTTGTCAACCATGTGACGCAGCCCAGCAAGATCCTGCTCATCATAAAAAAAGATAAAAAAACAGAAAAAAAGGAAAAAAAAGCAAGGTTTACGAGATATTGCAAAATATCGCGATGGGGTGACACAAATTGTTCCCAGTATCCTTGGTCCTTGTTCCCAGTATCCTTGGTCCTTGTTCCCAGTATCCTTGGTCCTTGTTCCCAGTATCCTTGGTCCTTGTTCCCAGTATCCTTGGTCCTTGTTCCCAGTATCCTTGGTCCTTGTTCCCAGTATCCTTGGTCCTTGTTCCCAGTATCTTTGGTCCTTGTTCCTAGTATCCTTGGAGGGGTATGTTTTCCTGACTATATTGTATCGAGAAGTTTGTTATAAAAAATCGACATCATATTTCCATTTCTATTCAAGAATGTATACATGGCAATAGTCGAACGGGTAACAAATAGCAGATCACCTGTAATATGGTGGCTAACCATTATGTATTTATTTAATAAGTGCGGTAGTACGATCATAAGTTCTAGTTTTATTACACTGTGTAATATATAACCAGCAAGTTACTGTGCACAAGGGCGCATAGGTGTATATCTATATACTGGGCTTCGCCCCCCATATGTTGAGTTCGCCCCCCCCCCCCAATGGTCCCTTCGCCCCCAATAATATTTGGCCACTGGCGGATCCAAGAGTGAGCAAAGAGGTCCCCTCGCCCCCTCCTCCAAACCGCCTGAAATCGGCCAAACAATGACACATGTGCGAATTTATAAGACAAACTTTGGCGAAACAAAATTAAATCACCTATTCAAGTATGTTTCAATAATTGTATGAGACTTCTTGGGATTTGCCCCCCCCCCCCCCAAACCAACTTCATGCTGTTGTGGATCCAGAGGTCCAGAGGTCTGCAGAAGTCTGAAACCCTCATAATCATAATCGGAGCACAAGATCCAAGAGTGAGCAACTGTTGTATAGCCCAATTGTTGTCAAAATATGAGATGGTGCTGCAACCTTGACTAGTTGAGTTGGCGTGGAATGACCCAGCTATCATCATAGTTCCCGAGATAGTTGGGAGTTTCTGGCGCAAAGTCCCAAACTTGGAAAATTTGACTTTAATGACCACTGGTGACCTCAATATTGACCTGAGCGAAAAATGACTGAAATAACTTTGAATGGTCTTGTTAAGAGCTTTCGAACGTTTTTTCGGCGTCTTTCTAGCCCTTTTAGTTTTCGAATTAGTGGGGATCATTTTGACCCCCTCCCCCCCCCCCCCCCCACCCACCCACCAGGGCGAGGTTGGCTCAGTGTTGCGAAGGAACCTGTGCTTACCATTCGGCCCAATAGATGGCATATGCGTGTCCGATATGCCCGCCGAGTGATCAGCTGTTTGGGTCGTGTCCAGACGTGCTCGGGGCGGTCATCACGTGACCGGTTTGTTGTCGGGGTAGAGGCCGTCCCGAGACGGGAGGGAGAGCTGGACCGTGCTGTGAGGAAGACCGAATCGTGCTGCGCGCTGACTGCCGAACCACCGATAATACAGGAAGAGTTTTATTTTCGTTATTTAACTTCCACTTGAACCGAACCAGAGCGAAGAAGAGCTGAATCACCACATAGTCCTCCGGGCCGGATGAAGCCAATTGCATTGCCGGTTTGTAATTGTTGCTGGAATTAATTGTTTGCTGATGTAATTGGATTTAATTTGCTTACGTGTAACAGTGATTGGGATGGCACCCATTGAGAAGAAAGTGACCGAAGAAGGTGAAAGTGAGCTGCGGCACAAACGAGGCATTGTACGAGGTAAGGCCATTAAACTTTTGAGAGAGCTGCTTGATCAGACTGATGAAGATGAGTTGGCACTGGCAATTTATCATGCTGAAGGTCATTTGAATGTCATGGTTGAGCTCCAGAGTGTGCTGGATAAAGCAAGTGTCCCAGATGACAGCTCACATGTTCAGGACTTGAAAGATGGCATTTTCAAGGCTAAGCGTGTGCTTACTCGTTTAGAGAAGAAGTATGATTCTGTGTTACTGGGGGCGGGCTCATCACATGGCAAATTTAAGCTGGATTTTCGTCTGCCCAAGTTTAGTGGTGACCTCATGATGTGGCCCGAGTTCTGGAACTTATTTGAAGTGTCTGTGCATGCCAACCCAGCATATATCCCTGTGGAAAAGTTTGTTCAGTTGAAAGCTCACCTGGAAGGGAGAGCAGCCATGACCATTGAAGGGATACCAGTCACTGAGGAGGGTTACTTCACTGCAGTGATAACCCTAAAGGAAAGGTTTGATCGGGATGATCTTCGAAGGGAGGTGATCATGAAGCGGCTTCTTGACACTGTGAAAGTGGATGATGAGCAGGATCTTGCTGGGCTGCGTCACATGGTTGACAGACTTGTGTCAGATGTAAGGGCACTGGAAACAATGGGTGTACAGTCTGATGTGTTTGCTGTTCTGAAGCTTCCAGTTCTGAAAACAAAGATACCGGAGTCATGGAGACTGGAGTGGTTGAGGTTTAAGCAACATTCTAGTGTTCCAGATGAGTTTGCTGCATTCTTGATGTTCCTGAAGCAATAAATCAACATGCGGGAAGAGTCTGCAACCTCAAAGAAGACGTCTGGCTTCTCCGAGAATCAATCGGCAAGATCAGGCAAGTCTGCGGTGAGCGTTCTCAATGTCCAGCAAGATGTTATATTTCAAGCTAGAGGGTCACAGTCGCAGGCGTGTAATGATTGGATTTGCAAAGCTTGCAACAGGTTCAAACATGGACTTCTTTCCTGCCATGCCTCCCAGAAGCTAGGGGTAGAAGCACGGTGGAAGATTGTGAAGCAGGCAGGATTGTGCTTTCAATGTCTAGGGCCACATCTTGTTCGCAATTGTCACAGCATCCCGTGTCCACTGTGTGGAGCAGCCCATCATTCCTCTCTTCACTATCGCGTTCCTGCACTGACCACTCCCACATCTGACGCCCACACTCCTTTTCGCCCAACATCGGGGGCAGCAGGTGTAGGCTTGGGACGCGCAGCTGACGTTGGTCCTCGCCGCTGTAACAGTCTGCAAACGCAGGGCGAGCGTTGTTTTGTTCAGACTGCTTTGGTAGTTGTGGAAGGACCTGAGGGAAGTTGTCCAGCTCGTGTCCTGATTGACGGTGGCTCCGACTCCTCCTTTATCAGAGCTTCGCTGGCAGAAGAGCTGGGGCTTTCAACTGTGAACCAGGGAACGTTTGTGTGTGGGATTCTAAGAGAAGATGGAGGAGGCGAGCACGCATGATGAAGTCACAGTGAAGCTGAGAAGTAGGTACACAAACTAAGGTGAGGACACAACTACTCTCAACTTCTGGAAGGTTCCCCGCCTGTGGTTCCCGCTGGAGCCCAAGAGGGTGCCCAACTCACTGGAGCTGCCTCCACAGGTGCAGCTGGCTGATGATTTCAGGGGTGAGCCAGTCGACTTGTTAATCGGAGCAGACCAAATGTATCAAGTGATTCTGTGGGACCAGGTGGAGCTTGCACCCGGTCTTCGTCTGGTGGAGACTGTATTTGGGCATGTGTTGCATGGTGTAGCACAGGGCCAGGAGCAGTCGAAGCACTGTCAAGTGTACAGATGTCACCTGGTGGATAAAATGTGGGATCTTGACACTGTTGGAGTTACAACAGAGGAGGTGACTGGAAAGGATCCACCTGTACCAACCTGGAGCTCAACCGAGAACAGGTACGAAATGGGTCTCCTGTGGGAATCTGACCTTCGCCCAGTGTCGAATCTGATGTCTGCAGAGGCGCGGACCAATCGCATGATGCAGAAGCTGACTGACGAGAAGTTTCAGGAGTATGGCGATCACCTGAGTCAGCTGTTGGAGAACTCAGTCATCGAACACGCGCACAGCTCGTCACAGACGCCGTCAGAGTTCATCTTGCCACATCGTGGGCTGCACCGGAACGGCAAGCTTCGGGTTGTTTTTGATGGGTCCGCACCGGACGGTACAGGTACGAGCCTGAATGCTTATCTTGAACCGGGGGAGAATTTACTTCGTCGTTTACCAGCTGTGGTACTCAACTTCCGTTCGGGCATCGTGGGTTGACAAACTGATATTCGTGCAGCATTCCACCAGATTGCTCTCAGTGAGGAGAATCGGCAGTTTGTGAAGCTCCTGTGGGCGGGACAGCGTCTGAGGTTTCGCCGTGTCCCGTTCGGTCTTAGCTGTTCGCCCTCCATGCTGCTGTGCACGCTTGCTGAACACGTCCGCCAGTATCTGCACTCTGAGCCAGTTCTGTTGCAGAAAGTGCAGGACGCCATCCACATGGATGACCTGTGTCCTACCTTCAGCACGAGGGAAGAGGCTGACGCAGGACTGAAGAGGGTGAACGACGTCTTCAAAGAAGCCAACATGGACCTCCACAAAACTCGTATGTCTGGTGACGATCTTGATGACGCGAAGGTGCTCTGGCTCTTGTGGGGCACGAGGTCTGACAATCTCGCTGTGATCGTGCCACAGGCCGAATGTCCCAGTACCAGAGCTGAACTGCTGTCGGCTGTGTGTAAACCGTTCGACCCCCTAGGCGTTATCACGCCTTGGCTGATAGGGGGCAGGGCTTTGTTCCAGCGTACGTGGCAGGATGCTGGAAGTTCGTGGGAGAGTCCGCTCTGTGATGAGCTGCAAGCCGACGTCAGGACTTAGTGGATCAACTCGCCTGGGCAGGTGATCTGGTTCCCTCGCTTCGCTGACGTAGCAGCACGTGATCCATGCGGAGCAGTTTTCCATGTCTTTTGTGATGCATCAAGAACCGCGTACTGTGCAGCGGTATATCTAGTTCAGGGTGGGGAGTCTACTCTGATGATGGCGAGAGGTAGACTGACGCCCCTCTCACCACACCTGACAGTTCCCAGATTGGAGCTGATGGCAGCCGTGATTGGCGCCAGGTTGATGGAGTTCATCAAGAATGCGTTGCATCTCGAGAGTGCAACGGTGGTGTACTGGTCTGACTCGACAGATGTGCCTCACTGGCTGAACAGGAAGAAGCCGCTCAAGTTGTTCGTGGAGAACAGTGAGGTCCATACTCCAGCTGACGACCGCAGACCAGTGTAGGTACGTCAGGGGCACGGAAAACCCCGCGGACCTGGGTACAAGAGGAGTATCGCTGTCCACTCTGATCGGTAGCAGTAAGTGGTGGAAGGGTCCGCCATTCATCTTGAGTCCACCTGTCTGTGACGTCTCGATGGCATCACTGACGCTTCCTTCCACAGAAGCTGAGGCAGAGACCAGAGCCGAACCTCCCCGTCAAGTGGCAGCCGTGATGAGCGGCAGTCGTCGTTCTGATCCGGAGATCACGCGTGGACCGTTTGACGTGACTCGGTGTTCTGACCTCAAGCAGGCGGTGAACCGCACCGCGTGTATTCGTCGTTTCGCGCACAATGCGAGGCACCAGCCGTCTGAAAGAAGAACTGGAGCGCTCGCACCTGAAGAGCGAAGGGAGGCGCTGATGTTCTGGATCAGGGTCTCCCAGACCGACGCCTACACACTGGAGCTGCAAGCGCTGAGGGTCGACGCACCCCTACCTTCCGACACGCGACTCGTAAAGGTCAGACCGCAGTTGACTACTGACAGCCTTCTCGAAGCCGTCACGAGAACGCATGAGCCTGCCCTGATCATTTTCTCCCAATTTGCACACATCACCACGCTGATTGTAGACGAGGCTCACCGACGCTCGTTCCATCAGGGCACACGCGTAACTCTGGCGCTGTTGTCCGGCGAATACTGCGTAGGAGAAGAACTGTTGTTCACCGTGTCGTCAGTACGTGTTACAGATGCCGCAGGTACCGAGCTGTGCCGTGCAGACCTGCTGACGGAGCGCTGCCTCTGTACAGGTCGGAGCCCAGTCAACCGTTCTCCAGAGTCGGCGTGGACTTTTTCGGTCCTCTGTACGTGGAGGACGGCATCAAGGTATGGGTTTTGTTGATTACTTGTGCATCGTCGAGAGCTGTGCATCTAGAGCTGGTCAAGTCACAGAATGTCTCTGATGTCAAGCTTGCTCTGTGTCGTTTCTTTGCACTTCGTAGCACACCATCTTTAATTGTGAGCGATAACGCCAAAACTTTGCATGCACTCCTTGGCCACCTACCGCGGTGTGTAACCTGGCGCTTCATCCCAGAAGCAGCCCCCTGGTGGGGAGGATTTTGGGAAAGACTGGTCGGAGTTACTAAGAAGTCTCTCCGCATCACCCTGCACCAGTGTCGCTTGTCATGTGAGGAGCTGGTCGTTACCTTATACGAGCTGTCATTGCATCTGAACTTTCGACCCCTCACTCCAGGTGATAATGGCGACCTGCTGACGCCAGCCCACCTACTGTTTGGGGTTACGTCGATTCGCGGAGTTCTGTCCCCGTCCAGCCGTGAGCTGGACAGCCTGGATCGACGCTGGCGGCACCAGCGTCTGGTCAGCGAACATCTCGTACGTCGGTGGACTACCGAATATCTGCAGACCCTCCGGGCGTGGAGCGCCTCGCCACGGGGCCGTCCGATTCGCCTACCAAAGGTCGGAGAGATCGTTCTGGTACACGCCGAGGGGCCGCGTGGCCGCTGGCCGCTGGCCCGTGTGATCTCTCTTCTCGTGGGAGCTGATGGCCGCAGTTGCGCTGCGGTTATGGAGATCAGGGGGTGGCGGACCCGCCGTCCAATCAACAAACTATTCCGTCTCGAAGCCCAGGTGGAATAGTGCTATCTGGCAAACGCGTGAGGTGTCATTGCTGATGTTGTGTTTCGCTGTTATCTTCGCACACTGTTCCGTAACGTGGTATTGGTGTGCTGCCCTATTCTTTCCGTGGTTTTCGAAAACATTGTTGATTGTTTTCGAGTGGGGAGTATGTTGCGAAGGAACCTGTGCTTACCACTCGGCCCAATAGATGGCGTATGCGTGTCCGATATGCCCGCCGAGTGATCAGCTGTTTGGGTCGTGTCCAGACGCGCTCGGGGCGGTCATTACGTGACCGGTTTGATGTCGGGGTAGAGGCCGCCCGAGACGGGAGGGGGAGCTGGACCGTGCTGTGAGGAAGACCGAATCGTGCTGCGCGCTGACTGCCGAACCACCGATAATACAGGAAGTTGTATTTTCGTTATTTAACTTCCACTTGAACCGAACCAGAGCGAAGAAGAGCTGAATCGCCACACTCAGAGGCCCATCCGGTCGTGGGTTAAAACATTATGTTAAAACATTAAACCAAACACGCGGGTTAAACCCGGGTTAAAACAATCCGGGCGCGGGTTAAATAATCGAAATTCGGGTTTGTCGGCCCGAATTTCGATTATTTCGTTGCGAAATACCAGTTCCGAGTTTACGTGCCATCAGCAGGGGCTCTGACACAGTAGGGACGGGGGACGTGTCCCCCAAATTCTTGGACTTTTTAACATTAAGCCTATGGGAGTTGCATGGAAATAATCGACTTCAGAATTCCTCTGCCCCCCCCCCCCAATTTGTGGAACGTGGCGGAGCTCTTGGCCATCAGCATCATTGCAAAGTAAAAAAAAGATGCTCAAAACGCATAAACTTATTGATGTCTAAGCGTATTTTCTGAGATAAGTTGTATACAACTCAGTGCCATGTTTTCCATTCCAAGGGATACCATTTTCCATTTCAAGGGATACCGCTTGGGTCGTGTAGCGGGGTACATCTCAGCATGTTCCAATGCACCGGGCCTGACTCCTCTGACAAAACATTCCGAGCCGGCCGGCGGCAGACGCCCCCTCTCCTCGCATCCAACCCAGACATGCAAAAACTCGGGTCCGAAGCCCGAGACTGCAAGTCTAGTAACTACAGTCATCACAGCCATCGCCAGAACAGCTGAGTAAGCGAGACGACGGCGGGGAGCAACGCCAGCCGGGTGTACGCCCCTCAGGTACACCCATTACGGTACCAGTCCCATTTGCGTACCGGCCCCAGTACCGTCCCTACCGGCGCTGCCACATCACCTCGCCCCTCCCCTCTATGTCCTATGAGTCAGCACAGCCAGGGCGGCCGCCCAAAGGCAGAGGGACAGCTGTGTAGAACTGTAGCACGCCAACAAAGAGACGAGTTTGAAGTAAGGGAAGAATCGTTGTTGAGAAGAAATGCGGATGATAAACCGACACTATTGATGCGAAGTGATAGAAAATCGCAGTCAATTATTACGGAACAAATGACGTGTACGATATACGCGGAGTAAGACGTAAAATCAGAAGTATTGTCTAAAAAGAAGAATTGATATTATCACAAGGGCGAAGAGCTAATTGCAAGTAAGGATAAAATTAGAAATACGATCAACGCCGGCATATATATATATATATATATATATATATATATATATATATATATATATATATGTATATATATATATATATATATATATATATATATATATATATATATATATATATATATATGTGTATGTATATACATATATATATATATATATATATATATATATATATATATATATATATATATATATATATATATATATATATGTATATATATTTAACGATTGTTAATGCAGCACTACAAATTACTGAACTTGAACGTAGCTCCAAGCAATGATACAAAATTAAGCATGTCAAGAGTTTCGTTAAACTGAAGAAGGCGAACATTTCATGCTGGAACAATAAAGGGATGAAAAGAAAGTCATCTAAAAACGATACTACGACGTAATAATTGGAATGCAATGACTGAAAGGACTACCTGATTGATTATTGAAGAATACCATTTTATCAGCAAGATGCATTATCAAGAAACCAAAATTATCTGGTTATATAAAGATGCCGTAGTCCTCTTATCAAACTTATATAAAGATATTTGCACCAGACACCAGACACATGGCAGTAACAAAGCAAAGGGCGTGGCCATAGGTAGCAAGCAAACAAGAAAGTGGAAGAAATATGCACTACTTGAAGCAATTATATTATGAACAAAATTAAGTAAGAAAGGTCATTAAGAAGTTTGAAGAAGCTCTATACACTAGAAATGCAAAATTGTCGACGGCAAGAATCGGCCAATCAGAAGACGGGGGTGTGCCACACCCAGAGCAAGACACCGCCGGGTCGGAGTATAAAAAGAGGCAACGTCGCACAGAGAGGAGAAGGGGAGCGGACAGCAGCGGACAGCAGCGGAGGCAGTCGACAACGGGACCCCAGCACGCGCGCTGCCCGCGGCGCGGCGGCGGTAGCCGTCCGCCGTGGCAGGGCGGACAGCGGAGACAAGACGGCGGACAGCGGAGACAAGACAGCGGACAGGAGCGGACAGCAGCGACGAGCAGCGGACACACGAGCCGGGGGAGTCGACAACGGGACCCCAGCACGCGCGCTGCCCGCGGCGCGGCGGCGGCAGCCGTCCGCCGTGGCAGGGCTGACAGCCGCAGAGAGAGGAAGACGGCAAGAACTGAGCCGACGGCGGCAGATCACAGTAAGTCACGAAGCTGCTCATCCTCTCCGATCCTACCCGAAATTCTGCCCAGGTCCGGTGACTACAAAATTTAAACAATAAGGGACTAAGTGGGATATTTTACGTAATTTGGGTCATCTGTCCAGGCTCGCTACTTTTGACCTAGGAAGGCAGGAAAAATGTATGTGTAGCCGATGCTGTACTAGAGGTGTGATGCCAGGCGACCGTAGTACTTTGGAATCCAGCACGCTGCGTTGCAGGAGGTCATGGCGTAAGCCCTAGCGCATTGGGGCATGTAAATACGAGCGGTTTTAGTTAGTATTTTAAACTAGAGATTGAGCGAGTCAATTATTCGGTTCTGTGCTGGTTTTGGTGATATTAGGCGGAAATTCAAATGAATCATTGGTTGAACATGTAAATTGATTGGGACGTACCAAAAACGATTATTTACTGCGCTACCGTTTGTTTAGTTGCTGAGTTAAAATAAACATTGTAAATTTGTGTAACATTTTACGTGGGAAAGGAGACATGATGGAGTCGAGAGGGTCGTTGAAGGAAGGAAATGTACACAGCGATGCGGTTCCCCGACAGCATGAGGTAAGGCACGAATTAAGCCAGTATAGCCGCAGATAAGTAGGATATGTTTCGATTGTTGTTTGAATGGTTCGATTAATTCGTTCTCGTCTTGCTCGCAATACTTAGCCAGAAGCCCGAGTTTAATGATTAAGTACGTTTCCGCTTCAGTAAATTTAACGTTATGTATCAGAGTTGTGGACGATTTCAAATCACGGAATGGTAACTTTCGCTGAACGGTTAAAACGCCAGGTAACCCAACTACCAGACAAAGTATTAGTGAGGTTGGGTAGAGACTCGTCATTCTAGCGTGGCAGGTAAGGATAACAAATGTAAGGACCATATCACTGAGACGGCATCGATTGGTTATAAAGTATCGGTTCATTCTGTCGCTTAGAGGTGTGCTCTATGTTGAGCGGAACAACACAAATCGGAGACTGGTAAGTTACCGCCAGGGGATTGTCTGTCTAAGATTACATATGCATAATCGGCGATGCGCTATTAGCTATTGGTCCAGCATCGCTTCCTACCGACGATTGTTTAAGGACGGTGTATGATAATTGCGATTCCTTAGCCGTCAATGCGACCTCGTTTCTGTCGCTGCTAAAGTCGTGCCGCTGATCCGGAGTGGTTAACGTTAAATCCCTGTCTATATTACCTTCTTTGGAATTATCGATCAAACCATAACTAGTTCAGCCCGTAAAAGGTTCTAAGGGCGCAGCAACCTGCAACATACGTATACTTGCGAGTCAGTGGATGATAAGTATAACAGTCAAATTAACTTTCTTAATATTGTGAGTCTCCTAACCGTCTGTTAAAAATACACCTTCAGCCAGCAGCTCGCGATTTACGACATTACAGCCGACGCCTTCCATTTGTTAACGTCATGGTACAACTGTAATGTTAGATGTCCTGTATATTGTCAGTCTAAATGGTAACTTAAGCCTTATTATTAGCCAACTATAAACAGCGTTAAATTATTTGAATCTATTCTGACGATGGTGCACTGCCGATTATATTGAAGTTGAAAAGTGATATTTAGGAGATTTCTAGCTGATGTTTATTGAAATGGGTCATTTGTGATATATGCACGTTATCTCTGGTTGCGATTCTTTTTGGACAACGTTTCCCATGTAGGAAATTACCTAAGGGTCATATAATTTACGTCCCCGATAGAGAACTGGTAAAGCGGTTAGTACTCAGTCATAGTTGGAGAAACGTCGCTGATATTGATTTCGTAATAGGATAGCTAGAAGGACATGGACAGGACAGGGAGGTGTCATTCCTGCAACAGAGGTCAGGACAGGCCAGGGAGGTGTGATCCCTGCAACAATGGGTCAGGACAGGCCAGGGAGGTGTGACCCCTGCAACAATGGGTCAGGGCAGTGCTGGGAGGTTTGATCCCTGCAACAATGAGTCAGGACAGTGCTGGGAGGTTTGATCCCTGCAACAGTGGGACAGGACAGGCCAGGGAGGTGTGATCCCTGCAACAATGGGTCAGGACGGGTCAGGGAGGTGCGATCCCTGCAACAATGGGTCAGGACAGGCCAGGGAGGTGTGATCCCTGCAACAATGGGTCAGGACAGTGCTGGGAGGTTTGATCCCTGCAACAATGGGTCAGGACAGTGCTGGGAGGTTTGATCCCTGCAACAATGGGACAGGACAGGGAGGTGTGATCCCTGCAACAGTGGGACAGGACAGGACAGGGAGGTGTGATCCCTGCAACAGTGGGTCAGGACAGGACAGGGAGGTGTGATCCCTGCAACAGTGGGTCAGGACAGGACAGGACAGGGAGGTGTGATCCCTGCAACAGTGGGACAGGACAGGACAGGGAGGTGTGATCCCTGCAACAGTGGGTCAGGATAGGACAGGACAGAGATTAAATCGTATCGGAGCTTGGAGGAGAGGCATGACGGCTTGTGTGCCCGATCCTTGTATCGAAAATCTATCAGCGTGGCGAAACATGTGAATGAAAGTGCTCGTGGAAAATTATGCCCAGACCGAGTGATATCGGCTGGCCGCATATCACAGGGAGGTTACAATTAGTAAGTCCGAGACTGCGGGTGCCAAATGCCAGAGGATGATAGGTTGGCGCAGAAAAAGGAGGGCGAGGGAGGAAGGATAAGAGGGAGGAGGAGGCCGGACGTGCCTCAGAAGTCACTCTAGGTTAAACGGGAAGATCTCCTCTAGAGATTCCCGGGCGCCCGCAGTCGGTATATAGGCAAGGACATCCGCGTGGCTCGCCGTCGATGCCGGTCGATGTTAACTTAGAAAGTTGGTCCGGCGGAGCCAGGTCGTGGCCCGGATGGAGGTCAGAGGTCCGGCGGAGCCCAAGGTAGGCCCGGATAGAGGACCCAGGTCCGGCGGAGCCCAGGTCGGAGGCCCGGACAGTAGGTATAGGAGCCTCTCCCGGACAGAGAGGATAAGACGAGCAGTAAAGCGTAGTCGGTGTTTCATATAAGTCCTATGGATAAACTAGCTCCCTTCTAAAGTAGGAACCGGACGGATTACGTTGAGTACATATATTCTGGGCGGCCCACGCAGCAATGCTGTCGTTCAGCGGAGCGCTAGTAGGATTTCGCATTGACGAGGACATGTATCCTACCTGGGAGTCACTCATCCAGCTGGCATCCGGCACTACTGGAAGGGATTTTTTTTGGGACGGACAAATAATTATGGGGCGAATGAAAGCGGAATGTCTGTAGCTGGGAAAGTGGCAGTGCGGATGATGACGGATAAATCTTAGGTTAAGGCCCAGTAGGAGTAGTCCGAACTTTGCCTGGACAGCCGTACGGATCATCACTCGAAGGAAAGCAAAACTTAGCGACGCTGGGCGTAAGACAAAGTGGGCGATTTTGGCTTTGGAGGTGAGCAGGGGTTCGAGGGGATGGGTAACTGGACGGATGACCTAACTTACGATCCGACTTACGATTGTAAAGAGATATCTAATCACGAAAGTTGGCAACGGTCACCAGGGCGTCACAACTGACGCTAATCCTACCCCTTTTCCCGTTGTACCGTCCTCACCCTCATGGGCGAGACACTGCCCCTCCCGTCCTCGAGCAGTGAAATGGCATGTCGGTGAACCAGCCTATACGATGGACCAGGATGATCAGTCTCTCAAAATTTAAAAGCATCTACCACCATCAGATGTTTTGTACGCGGAAGGGGATCTTGCTACGCTACGCTATACCTACATCAAGACATCTGTCTCTACATCTACGCTATGCTACACCTACATCTCTACATCAGTTTCTACATCTCCCATCACTTCTAGCAGACCTACGAGCCGGACAGGTCACTGCAGGTCACTGCAAGTCACTGCAGGTCGCTGCATGTCACTGCAGGTCACTGCATGTCACTGCAGGTCACTGCAGGTCATGACAGGTCACTGCAGGTCACTGCAGAACACTGCAGGTCACTTCAGGTCACGGCAGGTCACCGAAGGTCGAGCTGACGAAGAGGACAAGAGGGATCAGCAGTTCCCAGTACAGCCAGAGGGAGCAGCAGCTTCCCATGACAGCTGGTGGAGTGGATGCACTCTTCGTCCCCCATTTCTCCTTTCTCTTTAAACCCCCGCTCTCCTTCTACCTTCTTCTCCATTCCCCTCTCCCTACAATGTATCCCCCCACTGCTATCCCACTCTACAACGTACCCCTCCCTCCACACGCCAGAGTGGAGCGGAACCCGGCCCAGCTTCTTGTTCCCTATCATACCCTCCCACTCTATCTCTACCCCTATGACCCCTCTGTCATTCCCAAACGCTACAGTCGCAGCTATACTGATTAAAGTGATGAATCAATGATACATCAGGAAATGTACCGTTTTAATTTCTTTAATTTATTTTATCTTCACATGTATATTTTTGTTGTTGTCCCAAATTAATTACCTCACAACATTATGAAACAGTTAAGATTGCCGTTTTACAAAGAAAGAACTCCAATTAAGGCCCTGGCCATATACTGGAGAATCCAGATCGGCCAAAAACATTGGTTTAAGAAGCCTTCCGACATCATTTCAAAACTCATGAACTTCGTCTGCTTTTGCATCAGAAACCGATTTAAAACAAACTCTCCTTTTTATAAGTTGCCTAGACCTTCTTTTAAAGTTTTTTTTCCAGCCGATTTCGGTCGTTTCGGTGAAGCCATGTCGCTGATGGGCATCCTATGATTCGTGCCTGTTCGCCCTCCCCCTCCCCAATCGTTTTTAAAAATCGACACCGCTGTGACACCTGGATGTGCGCCACTTAGTTTAGTTTATTTCAATCATCATCAACGGGCCAATCAAACCCACTTATAGATGAAGTCACAAACGTAGCGAAACACACGCTAAAACACAAACATACCAACCTAAAAGACACCATACAACATGTGATATAAAATGCGATATAAGACAAAGACATGATATATTAAGTGGGTACATGACTAGACTGAACACAAAAATACAGGCGGCCCACCTGAAAGACATGACCTATGAGATATAAAACACTATGACTACACTGACTAAGAGTATTGTAGTGGAGTAAACGATGACATGTTTCCTAAAATTATCAAAGACACCATACAACCTGTGATATAAAATGCGATACAAGACAAAGACATGATATATTAAATGAGTACATGACTAGACTGACAACTCAAAAATACCCACGGCCTACCTAAAAGACATGACCTATGAGATATAAAAGCACTATGATTACACTGACTAGAGCATTGTAGTGGAGTATACGATGACATGTTTCCTAAAATTACCAATCCCTGTATGCCAGATATCAACGGTCCTTGTAGAGTTTAGGAACGTGTTGCAGTGGCGAGGGATTCTTACAAACATACTGGACTTGACCGTGTTCACTCTGGCATGCGGCACGTGGAACAACAATCTGCTACGGAGTACACGTGGAGCAGCTGCCAACGGGAATGACTCTACAAGGAAAGACGAGTCAATTTTGTTGTTGTGAATGTTTCTCAGGAGCATGATGTCGTATTGTAATCTTCTTGCAGCGAGAGATGCTAGTCCGAAATGGCGTAGAAGACTATCATAATCCAAAGCGACATCTGCAACACGACAGCGAGCGCAGAGCCAAGTCACGAATTTATGCTGAACTTTTTCAGTTCTTTTCAAGTGCGTGTTGGCCCCATATAACACAGCCATACTCTAGTATTGATCGAACATTTGCGCAGTATGTCGATATCATTGACTTGGGATTGACATCGTACAATGAGCGACCATTTTTTCCGGTTTGAAACGATCTCATCAAAAGACCGAGAGCCCTGTTGGCTTTCTTCAGCACAGCGTCTGCATGGGCACCAAAAGTCAACTTTCCGTCTAACATCACTCCCAGGTCTCGCATTTCGTGCACTCTTTCAATCACCTCACTTCCCATCGTGTAAACGCCTGTGATGGGTTTCGTTCGCAGAGTTAGTGAGAGGATTTTACATTTCGCTGGGTTCAGTTTTAACTGCCACGCTGCCGACCACTGGCAGAGCCTATCTATATCAGCCTGCAGGCCGCGAACATCACTAAAACTGTCAACCCTAGCATATAGCTTAAAATCATCGGCAAACAGGAGACAATCTGAGCGTACGACAGCTGGCAGATCATTTACATAACATGCGAACAGAAGAGGGGACAAAAGCCCCCCTTCTGGCGTCCTCGACAGTACCGGGGCCCACGCTGAGCATTTGCCATTCACAACAACCCGCTGCTCTCTTTCAGACAAGTACGATTTGAGCCAGGACAGAGCTTTTCCGGTCATATGATACGATTTTTCCATTTTTAGAGCCAAGAGTTTATGATTTACACTCTGAAATGCTGAACTATAGTCAGTATAAATTACGTCTGTTTGAGAGCCAGCGACAGCTGGCTCTCAAACAGACAACAAGGATATGTTAACAGAACAACAAGGATATGTTGTTCCAGGCCAAGCGCAACATCGACCCCAGGTTCGAGACACAGGAACGCCCCGGCATGAAACCATGCTGCTGACTAGTGAGAACCGGGCGCACATGACTCACCAACGTACTGTACACCACCTTCTCCAATATCTTACTGAACAGTGGCAGCAAACTAACGCTTCTGTAATTCGTCGCACACGACTTATCCCCTTTTTTGAAAATAGGTACGATGTTCGCACGTTTCCAAGCTTTCGGACAAACGCCTTGTGCAATAGACAAACGACACAACTTTGTCATTGGTACGGCTAGTTCATGCGCACATTCGTGTATGATACGGGCACTCACATCGTCAGGACCACATGCCTTGCTCCTATTTGTGCACAATAGTATTGCACGGACAAGATCCTCTGACACGTCAAATGAGGACAGATTACCTATCGCATAATCCGGTGTCGGAGGTGTCATATTTACGCCAGGGTCCGATAATTTACTAGCAAACGTGCGGTTCAGTAGCTCAGCTTTCTCACGATCACTATCAATCTTTCTACCACCGTCTATTAAACAAGGCGTGCTAGAGTTGTTTCCTTTTATACACTTAAGAAATGTCCAAAAACGCTTCGGATTAGATGACAGATCACCAACCAATCCTTTTAGATAAATTGCAAATTTCACACTCGTTAGCCGTTTGAACTGACGCCGCTTCTCGCTGAATACTTGCTGGTTGTCTTCATTGCGGTTCCTCTTCATCCTGCGGTGCGCCGCCTCCTTCTAGCTGAGAGCTGATCGCAGCTCGCGGTCAAACCAGGGAGGCTGACGACGCGACAGTGTTACCACCGGGATGTGGTCACGAATAGCCGATGTGAGGAGGTCGTAAAAAGTCTCTAACGCCTCATCCACTGGCACACCATCCAGCAGATTCCACGGTGTGAACTGCAGAGACCGCCTCATGGCATCCCAATCGGCCCTTTTGTAGTTCAGTGCTGATTTCCGGGACACCAGCGGAGGTGACTGAGGCACAGCTCTGACGTCACACGTTACTTCCAGGTGGTAGGATGGAATGAGACCCGGTTGGACGACCGCGCTGGCTTCGATCCCTTTGCCGACGATAAGATCCAGATAGTTCTGTCCGCGTGTCGGTTGAGTGACGTACTGCGTAAATCCGGACACATTGCAGCAGTCGAGAAACTGTGTGGCACGAGTAGACCGGCGGATCATCTCGGGTGCTGCTCCCAGCTCTTGTCCCCGACGCGGCCTCCAGGTGACGTCCGGGACGTTGAAGTCCCCGGCGGCCAGCACAGCTCTCGTAGGCGCAGACTGGACGACATTCTGCAGGGCAGTCATTGTGGTAGCCAATGCTGCACTGTCATCCGGGGGACAGTAGCAGATGGCCAGAATTATCCCTGGTTTGGTCTTCAATTCCACCACAAGCATTTCCGCTCCGACAGGTTACAGGTCCTCTCTCCGCTCTGGTCTTAGCTGGCTGTTGATCAGGCAGGCACCGCCGCCACCGGCCCGGTTCTCTGGGTCTCTCCTGAAGAGGACGTGGCTGTGCAGCGCCGCCTCGATCTCTGACGAGAGCACTGTGCCGTTAAGCCACGTCTCAGTCAGTGCTATGACGTCTGAGTTTTGAAGCGACGGTGCCGCCTGACGCCAGTCACCCAGTTTGTTTTTATGCTTTGGACGTTCTGCAGTAGCATCGATATGTTCTTGTTACTGCCAGGTGCTGCTGATGGTGGCCCAGGATTAATTTAAATGTCACCGCTCAGCCTCAGCCTGTAACCCTGGTAGGTCGCCACGGACTTGCTGTCATGTCGTACGCGCGCTCGGTGGTATCGTCCCGTCCGTACAAAATGATAGGTCCGGACAGACGTTGCTGTAGGGTTCCCGTTACGCAGAACCGGGGCCGACAGACGAGTGACGCCTCTGGTGGAGTGCGAAGAACCAGTGCTGCTGGCCATGAAGGGAGCGATAGGTGGCGCCATCGTCTCCCAGGTGAAACCAACCAGCAGCAGGAAGCACGCCGCGCCGACGAAGAAGACTGGCGGCGGGCGGTCTCGAACTCGGTCCACCCGGCTGCAGCGCGTACCGTTCCTCCACACCGCCACCCGGCTGATGATTCGCGCGGTCTTGGTACTTCTGTCGGTCCAGAGCTCCTGGGTATCTCGGCAGTGACCCGCCATGTTTAAGATGACACGGGTGCACCCTCAACCGAGACCGACTCTAAATCACCTATTGTCGGCCACGTACAATTGCTAGAGAAAAAGAAGTACGAACAAAACTTCAGCCATCACCTGAAGAATGTCAGGAACAGTACTGGTGACTGTCCCTACCATTTTGCACAGTATCACACGTTTCCAACGGAGCGTCAGCACACCGACCCATCGGCACGCCCCCTAGCGGCAACCTCCATTCTTTATGTTGTTGTTTTTGCGATTATAAATGGGTAAGATGTGAATCAATAAACAAAAATATGACTGAGTGGAAACGGAAAGAGAGTAATTGTATTTTGATGGGACCAGGTAAAATATGTCGGAGTTGAGTCAAAGTCAACGATAAGGAACCTGACCCCGAACCAATTTTGGAATGAATCAACTAGAATACATTCCACCACCCATTGAGGCGTAAAAAGAGCAAGCAATCGACCGCAAACGTCTGAGTGACAGAGTGAGGTAGGTACAGTCCTGCTCCTGAGCACAGAGTCCTGCTCAGAGTCCTGCTCCTGAGCACAGAGTCCTGCTCAGAGTCCTGCTCCTGAGCATAGAGTCCTGTTCAGAGTCCTGCTCCTGAGCACAGAGAGGCGCCGAGTCGCGCTCTCCGGAGAAATAGCCGCAGAGTTGCACCTCTGCAATACAAGCTGGCACTGTTATGATTGTTTAATCAATGATATCAGCGAGCAGGCGTATATATATATATATATATATATATATATATATATATATATATATATATATATATATATATATATATATATATATATATATATATATATATATATATATATATATATATATATATATATATATATATATATATATATATATATATTAATTGTTTGCCCCCTGGCACCTCATTTTTGAACAAAACAAAAATTTGGGGGTCCAAAAAGAGAGATCTTGTCATGACGAATCGAATGGCGTTTTCGTCATCGAAATCGACCGAGCGGTTCTCGAGATCTCTGGGGGGAGGGGGGGGGGACAGAATCTGCCCCTCCCGCAGGTTAACGTAATTCTGGCCGCCCGCAGGGGATAGGGTTAAAGGGAATAGGTCACCTTGAAAGTTGTCTTGAAATTCTACCATACGGTGCATCTTGAGCTCAAAACTACGAATATGACTTTGGTTTGGACAACTGATGGATATTTGTGGAGAAAGAAGTAAAGACCCTTTGAATTTCACGAGAAATCGTAGATAGCAGCTGGCGTTCTGGTTCCGCCGCGCTCCGCCTGACGCCAAGTACATACAGTCTCTGACAAGGGGCCGCCGCGCCGCCCGGGCGGCTGAGCGGGCGGCCGCCCGGGCGGCTGAGGCGTCGTGATCAGAGACTACGTGCCAGAGAGTGTGCCTGCCTCCGGCGGCGAGCGTTCATGTCCCGATCGTGGCCAGTAACAGCGGACATGAAACCTGTGAAACCACTAGTCCTGTGTCGAAATTACATAACGTAGGGAGGTAATTCTTTCAACACAACACATTTTTAGATCTGCTCTACAAATTTGCTATATCAGTCCAAAACCCCATGTTAAAGGTGAACTATTCCCTTTAAGGGCATAGTTAATTAGCAGCTGCGTTTCTATGGGGCGATCGGTTTTTCGCTGCCAAACCGGAAGATATATTGAAGAACCATGAATGGACGATGCCCAAACCGAATTTCAAAGCAATATCTATATTTGTGTAATGACTTATGTCCCAGTGGCGGATCCGGGGGGGTGTAGGGGCTGAAGCCTTAGAAAACGGCGCCCTCGGGCACCGCGGCGCCGGAGGCGCCGCTACGCCGTTTTTGCAAAGGATTTGCCGGCGCCAAAGGCGCCGTAGCGTTCTCGGGAGGCCGCCAGGGTGCCATTGTGTCTACCGACAGCGTCGTAGCACTCTTGAAAGCCCCCCTGGCACCCTCAGAAAACAGCTTACCGCCCTCACAACGCATTATGCCGCCCTCAGAAGGTACATCGCCGCCCTCGGAAGGCATTATGCCGCCCTCGGAAGGCATCATGCCGCCCTCGGAAGGCACCATGCCGCCCTCGGAAAACATCGTGTCGCCCTCGGTAAACATCGTGTCGCCCTCGGAAAACATCGTGTCGCCCTCGGAAGACATTTTGCCGCCCTCGGAGAGCATTATACCGCCCTCGGAAGATGTCTTGTCGCCCTCTGAAGGCATCTTGCCGCCCTCAGAGCACATTATGCCGCCCTCAGAGCGCAATATGCCGCCCTCGGAAGGCATCCTGCCGCCCTCAGAGCGCATTATGCCGCTCTTTCGAAAGCATCATGCCGCCCTCGGAAGACATCTTGCCGCCCTCGGAAGGCATGTTGCCGCCCTCAGATCGCATTATGCCGCCCTCGGAAGGCATCATGCCGCCCTCGGAAAACATCTTGTCGTCCTCGGAAGACATTTTGCCGCCCTCGAAGTGCATTATGTCGACCTCGGAAGATGTCTTGTGGCCCTCGGAAGGCATCTTACCGCCCTCAGAGCACATACTTTCGCCCTCAGAGTACAATATGCCGCCTTCGGAAGGTATCCTGCTGCCCTCAGAGTGCATTATGCTGCTCTTGGAAGGCATCATGCCGCCTTCGGAGACATATTGCCGCCCTCGGAAGGCATCTTGCCGCCCTCAGAGCGCATTATGCCGCCCTCGGAAATCATCATGCCGCCTTCGGAAAACATTTTGCCGCTCTAGGAAGACATTTTGCCGCCCTCAGAGTGCATTATGCCGCCTTCGGAGTTCGGAAGACGTCTTGCCACCCTCGGAAGGCATCTTGCTACCCTCGAAAGGTATCATACCGCCCCCGAATGGCACTTTGCCGGCCCGAAAGCGATGCGGTGTCCCGGCACACTCAGAATGATGGCACCCTGACGCCTTCAGCTTCCCTCCGACGGCGACCAGGCACCCGTTACCTTCGAAACCAATAACACGCTTTTGCCCCCTCACCCCACTCCCGATAGCGCCCTGGATGGCGCCTACGAAGAGGCCTGGACCCCCATGAAATAACCGTGACACTTTTTTAATATACCTGGCGAGGCGTTGAAGGTGCTGACGTATTGCACCTTTCACACTCGGGGCGCCTAAAAATAGCTTGGATGGATGTCCAATGTCCCTGATGTTCACAGGTCCACAGTAACGTTTTCAGTGTCGGCCACCGATTTTTATGCGAGTTGGTCCTAAGGACTAACGTCAAAACAAACCTCCTGCTTTAAAAAATCAGGTCCATTTTGACCTTACTGGTCTCCTTCAAGATCAACTTCAAGGTCAAACGACGGGGAACGCTGTAGCGCCCAAAGTTACCGTCCGATCGCGACAAATTGGTCTCAAACGATTCCTTGTGCCCAGTTCCAAGATGACAATAACGTTCAGAGTTGCGCCCTGTGACCTGCAAGGTCAATCCCCGTGACCTTTACTGTCAAATTCAGGGTCAAAGGACGGGATTTTCCCCCCGCCCTTTCCATTTCCTGAATGACAAGCATTCTTAGAGTTGTGCCCCGTGACTTTCAAGTTAGCGCCCAAAGTTGGGCGCTCCAGCGTTCCCAGTCCTTTTACCTTAAAGTCACGGGAACAAATTTACTCTACTTGTCATCCTGGAAATGGGCACGGGGCATCGTTTGAGACCATTTATGTTGCAATCGGACGCAAACTTTGGGCGCTACAGCGTCCCCCGTCCTTTGACATTTAATTTGACCTTGGAGGAGACATGTAAGGTCAAAATGGACCTGATTCTGGGAAACGGGATGTTCAATTTGATCTTGAGACCAAATATTCAAATCGGTGACCGACGATGAAAACGTTTTATAATCCCCTTGGATTGGCGCGACCCAATAAGAACGACTCAACTGTCGTAACACAAGATGTTGCTCCTTGTTTATCCACGTATGCAACTTAGTTTCCCGATGTTGTGACA
The DNA here is from genome assembly GCA_036785665.1 of Chirona hameri. Taxonomy (NCBI): domain Eukaryota; kingdom Metazoa; phylum Arthropoda; class Thecostraca; order Balanomorpha; family Balanidae; genus Chirona; species Chirona hameri. Next base: position 29,313 of record JAXIVJ010011532.1, read on the forward strand.
CTATTTTTTTGCGCTTCTCCGGGGTACATGTAGTTAGCCCGGAGAATATACAAAAAGCATGTCAATCTTGTGAATCATGTGAATCTACGTATACGTAGATCCGCAGTCGGACCTTAGATCATGCCACCAGACTTTACAAAGGATCCCGCGCCCCGCGGGGGTATTCAGCCGAACGGTGGGGGGGGGGGGGCATATACTGCCACCTCGTTATCTTCCGAACCAATAACCGCAGCGAGACGCGCAAAGGAGCAATCGTAAGCTCTCAATGAGACGCTCGTAAAACATACGTTAAAAGTTCAAAATAAGGTCACATGTCAGGTCACGGTCAGGTGAAATGTCAAAATCGAGGTATTTCGGTTGAATTGCTATACTTTCCCATTTCAAGCCTTATATTGCAACTATTATGGCACAAAGTGCTGTCGCCTCTCAGAGGCATAATATGTATTCCGCATGAGGGAAATTGAGATTGTAAGCAAAGGTCAAGCCGTCAAGGCAGGTCAGAAAATATAACTATTGGCGAAAGGTCTACGAAAGTCATGCGACACATGTTTTATGGGTTATTTTACACGTATAATTTGATAGTAGTAGCCAATTTTACACCCTGACCCCAAATAATGACCCTTAGGCGAAGTTCCAGGTCAAGGTCAGGTTGCATATGGTCAAAATTTGAAATTGATAAATATAAATACAAAAGCCATGTTTCTAGACCAGTTTTGTCTAATAAATACAGCGGTGGCATTTATTGGCCTGTATCTGGTAATTCAAAGCCATAAAATGCAATTCAACAAATTACGTCATGAGTTAATCATACTTGGGAGCCATAAGTCAGCCAAAAATAAAGATTTTACTTTGAAATTTGGTGTGGGTATCGTTCATACTTGGTTATCCAATATATATTCCGTTTTTTATGTTTGAAAATTTAGATTTTATGGCATTTTTCCTAAACAAATAAGTGTGTTTTTTTTGGGGGTGGGGGAGGGGTGTCAAAAACTAACAAAAATGTAAATCCGAGATAGCCATTTTGAAGAAAATGCCATTTTCTTTCATTTTACGCTTTTGTTTGCAAATTGCTTCACAACTCGATTTTCTACGTTTTTAAAAAAACATTTATAGTTTTTCCACCAAAAATGGCAGTCACTAAAACGACATTATCTCCCAAACTGCTTCACTAATTTGAATGACCTCAGTTGGGCAAACTACGGGGAGGCGATCTAAAAATTAATCGATCAAAAATTAGGTCGTGACGTCATCGAAGTGGGCGGAGCATGCCCTTATGAGGAGAGCAGATCTAAAAATTGATTGTTTCCTGACATTCACACCTTCAAACACCATATCACCCCTAAAAAAATGCCCGTCACCCCTGGATTTGTTTTCGGTTGAAACTGCACGAATCGCACCATCATATGTTCTTGTACTTGTATGATCAGATCCTTACTTTGGCAGATATGGCCAAAGTAAGGGTCGGCGATCTCAATTTCGGCACTCGCAGCAGCCTCAGCGATTACAATTTGTATTCGCCAGCTGACTTCACGATCTAAAATTGGATTAGCCGGCTGACGACCGATCTAAACAAATTATTTCACGCTGTGGTCGTTGCGTCGCGGAATCAATATTTAGATCGACATTTACAGTGGAATAAGGGCAATTGCCGAATCTGGTCACATTTATTATTCCGATATAGTGATGGACAACATGTTCTCCAACACTTTGTAACCCCCGAGTATGCGTATGTTGCTCCGAATTGGCCTAATGAATAGGCCTCATTGTTTGATACTGCATGTATGCCCAGATATGGGCATAACAAAATATAAAAATGTATTGATTTATTTTGGATCGCCTCTCGGTAGTTTGCCCAACTGACATGTTGAGAGAAGACGTAAAATGTATGCAAAATAAATTACTGAACGTTTCACATCAATATCTATCATAGTTTCCAAGATATTGAGAAAACCCGAGAGGGTGCAGATCCCCCCCCCCCACCCCCCCCCCCCCCCCCCCCCCCACCCGGGGCGCGGGTTAAGGAAGAGGCATATTTGACCCGTTTAATTGACATATTGGCTTGGCGCCCCTCTGGACCATGCCGCCTCTGTCACCGAGGAAATATGCCGCCCTCGGGCCTGAAGCCCCTGCCTAAGAAAATATTGGATCCGCCACTGTTATGTCCGGTTTTACGCTAGCCGGTGGCAATTACAATGCGGGAAACCGAAATATGCGTGCGACAGGTATCGCGCGACAGGCCGGCCCATTGACTGCGTTATAGCGAGTGGTATCCAGCCAGTAGCGAACGTGCACTGTCGCATGATAACTTTTTGGGAAATAACTCGCGTATTTATCAACCGATTGCAATGACACTGTTAGCACCCTAATGTCGAACAATTTGACACATACTCTGATTTTGTTTAAGTTCTATTCCCCATGACCCGTTACCTATGGCATGTTTCTCAAGGTCATGGCAGGCGCAACTGGCGTCCCGTATTATCGGTGCTTGTAACTTGTGCAGTTTCCGAGTGTTTGCTGCTCATGAGCATATGCACAGGTGTCAACAGGTGACATTTATGGTTTCCACTGAGATTGTGACCTCAGTTGACATTTTCAGAGGTCAACCGAGGTCACTGATCTCCGATGGTCTGCTATTATTTTTGTTGCCCTATGGCAGTTTCTAGGACATTTTGTGTCGCTGATTTCAAATTTGGAATATATTTTACATTAGTATAAGTTCCACTGGGGTTATGCACTTTCACAGGTCAACCGAAGTCACTGACCTCCAATGACCTGAGATGCCCTTTTCGGAATCTGGTAGATTCTAGGACATTTTGTGACGATGCTTTCAAATTAAACAAAACTGCGTAACAAAACGCAAATTACCATTCGAAAGCTCGTCAAAAATCATTTTGAAACTTGTTGGGTCATTTTTGGTTCAGGTCACCAGAGGTCATCAAAGGTCAGACTTTCCAGTTTTAGAACTTCGCTCCAGAAACCCCCAAATGAGATATTTGGGGGGGGGGAACAATGCTAGCTAGAAACAAAATAAGAAATACCAATCGAAAGCTTGTTGAAAGCAATGGAAAGCGAAGTTCTGAAAGCCTGAAAGAAACACCTGTGCCAAAAACGGCGGCGCTGCGCGCCGCTGTTTTTTCGATATCCTCGACAAACCGTGGGGCGTCTAAACGCCCCCCTCCGGTACGGCGTAGGTTAAAAGAGCGTATCCTAGAATTAAAATATATCCGCGTAGCATGATTATAATGCTTCTAATGAATCTGATCTTAGATCTTGTTTCGTATTCACTTACCGCGTGGGCACCGCTTTTCAGTGATAGTGCGGCTCTGCTGGGTGTCTTGGCTGGTGAGGGCTGACAGTCACCAGTCAAGACGAGATCCATCACTATTGAGATCCACCTCTGGTGAGAAGATCCACCTCGCACAACATGTCCCTGCTTCTATGCCTGTCCACCTCCTCCAGGTTTCACCAGTTCGAAGTTCCGCCTCCCGCCAGTACCGGGAATTAGATTCCGAAGATATTAACATAATAATATTTATCAAATCTGTGTTTTGCGCTTTAGTGGTAAACGCCGCTTAGTATATATGTTACAGGCAATATGAAAACTCAGGCAGTTTGCGAACTGCCTGGCTCAATTCAGGCAGTTTCGAAACTGTCTGAAAACCTAGGCAGTTTGCAAACTGCCTGAAATCCAGTCAGTTTCGAAACTGCCCGGCAGTATCAAAACTGCCTAGGCGGTTTCCAAACTGCCTGACGATGCACGACTCCAGCCTCTGCGTGGTCACGTGACGAGCCCATCCTGGTGCTGCCGGTGATCAGGTCGCACGGGTGAATCCAGGGGAGGGGGGGGGGGGGGGGGCAAAAGCCCCCCCCCCCCCATCCATCCTACGCTCGATGGGGGCGGCAATATAAATTAGCCCCCCCCCCAATCCGCTGAAACTGGCCATGACAAATGGGTACTGACTGCGAAAAATAACCATTTGCGACCAAAACAAATCGTTATTTTTTTCCTCGTTCGTGTTTCCTTTATTTTATAGCATTTTGGTAGCAGGAGGGGAAGTGGGGCTTGCATATTTGGAAATGTCGAATACAAAATCCAGACCCCTCATACTTAAGTAGCCATAAGTCAGCCAGAACTAAAGATATTGCTCTGAAATTCGGTTTGGGTATTGGCTTCGTTCTCCAATATATATTCCGGCTTTTGAACATGTTTGGAAATGTTTATGTTGTGGATTTTTTCTCTCTCTCCATTTGTCCTCATAAAATCATATAAAATATCCAATCATATGAAAAGGCCGGAATATATATTGGAGAACCAAATATGGGCGATGCCCAAACCAAATGTCAAAGAAATATATTGAGCGTTGACTGACTTATGACTCCCTAAGCAGTGGCGTACGCAGAAATTCACAAAGGACCAGGTCATTGCCTTGAGGGCGCCACCCGATCGACAGGGCCGCCACCAATATTGGCGAAATATTGCTGGGGGGGGGGGGCGCCTCTCCTTCCGCACCGTACGGAAGGAGAGTCACTGGCCGAAGGGGCGCCGTCACTCGCCAAAGAGGGGCAGTCACTAGTCAGAGGGGCGCCGTCACTCGCCGGAGGGGCGCTGTCACTAGCCGGAGAGGCGCCGTCACTCGCCGGAGGGGCGTGGTCACTGGCCGGAGGGGCGCTGTAACGGGCCGAAGAGGCGCCGTTTATGGCAGGGGACGCCCTCACTGGCCAGGGGCGCCGTCACTGGCCGCAAGAGTGCCGTCACTGGTCGGGGGAGCGTCCTCACTGGCCGGAGTGGCGCCGTCACTGGCCAGAGGGGCGTCGTGGCTAATCGGAGGGGCGCCAGCTTTGCATGGGCGCCTCGGGTCCAAAGGACCAGGTCATGACCTGCATGACCTGATAGTTGATACTCGGTACGCCACTGTCCCTAAGTATGATGGGCCTTGACTTTGTATTCGACATTTCCAAATATGCGTGGCGCGTCTGGCGCTATTTTAGATCTGGAGCGATTCCTACAACCAACGTAAGTTAAAAACACGTCGCGTTTTGGCGCCAAAGTTTATAGCGCTGAATAGCGTGCGTGGAACGCATTTCGACAGTATTTGAGAATATGTGAATGGGACTTGGGTATCGCTGTTTTTCTTTTCCCTGTAAACATGTAGCCAAATAAAATTCACACTTTGTGAATGTGTAGGTAAAGCTACTATTTTTCATTGTCAAGGTTATTTTAAATTACTATAGCTTGGGATAGCTATTTTGGCCTCAGGTCATATCCAGACTCAAGTAATTTCAGTTACCAATTTGAAATGTGACACCCATTTTGCACCATGCTTAGGTACTTATCCCGGTCCTTCTTCCTTCCTTCTATCCTTCCTTCTAGGGCGATGTTTAGGTAGCCATTGACTACCTATGTGCAAAATTTGAGCGAAATCAAAGGGCTCGTCGATTATTCGAATATCTGCCCATACCTCTATTTTGACTTCTAGACATTATGCTATGGTATGTATAGCAAAATCCTTTTCGGGTTGGTGTTTGGTGGGCATTTGTTATCTTTGCACCAAATTTGAGCGAAATCGAAGGTGTCGTCGATTTTTCACATATCTGCCCCGACCTTAAAAATATACGCTTAAACATGGGATGCATCGCAAAATCCTTTTCGAGTTGGTGTTGGGTAGGCATTTTCTACCTTACTACCAAATTTAAGCGAAATAGGAGGGAGGGGTTGTCAATATTTCAAATATCTGCCCAGACGTCTATTTTGACCTCTAGACGCTGAACTATGGGATGCATCGTACAACCCTTTTGGGTTTGATGTTGAGTGGTCATTTGGTACATGTACCTCTATTTGATGTACCATACCTCTATTTTGACTTCTAGACATTATGCTATGGTATGTATAGCAAAATCCTTTTCGGGTTGGTGTTTGGTGGGCATTTGTTATCTTTGCACCAAATTTGAGCGAAATCGAAAGGGTCGTCGATTTTTCGAATATCTGCCCAGACCTCTATGTTTACCTCTAGACGCTTAAGTATGGGATGCATCGCAAAATACTTCTAGGGCGATGTTTAAGTAGCCAGTGCATGTGCAATATGTGCAAAATTTGAGCGAAATCGAAGGGGTCGTCGATTTTTCGAATATCTGACCAGACCTCTATATTGACCTCTAGACGCTGAACTATAGGCTTCATCGTACAATCCTTTAAAGGGGATGTTCAGGAGGCCATTGGCTACCTGAGTGCAAAATTTGAGCGAAATCGAAGGGGTCGTCGATTTACCCCATGAACCCTATTTGGCATCAAGAGGCTTTACTATGCATGCATCGCAAAATCCTTCTAGGTCCGCAAAATCCGCAAAATCCTTCTAGATGCATCGCAAAATCCTTCTGGGGCAATTCAGGAGGTCATTGGCCACCTGTGTGCAAAATTTGAACGAAATCGAAGGGGTCGTCGCTTTCTGAATATCTGCTGAATTTCCGAATATCGAACTGCTGCTAACTTTGCACACGTACGTTGGTGCCCCTTCATAGCACAAGGGACGGGAGGCATGAGGGGACATTTTTGGGCATAATTTAGCAATTTTAATTTAACATCATTTCGCAATTTTTTTATTCTTCTCCAGCCACCAATGCTTGTGATTTCATGGCGGCACCAGACCATTGTTTTCCCTCCTGGATTCAAGGAGGCACAGTGCCCCCGGTGTCTCCCCTCGCCCCACAGTGCCGCCTACCATCACGATGATGCCCCTGGCACACCGGCGCGGTGGTGCCCTTGGCTCACCGGCGCAGTGGTGCCCCTGGTACACCGCGCCGGTGTAGTGGTGCCCCCACGGCGCGGTGGTGCCCCCATGGCCCAAGGGGGGGGGGTCATGACCCCCGTCATCCCCCCCTCCCCCCTGGATCCGCAACTGGTCATTCTGATGACATGTCTTGACATTGAGCTAGGGTCATGACATTTGCACGTCAGGTATTGTATCACTACACCGTTCTATCCTGCAATTTGGCTGTTCAAATAGCCATCATAGGAGTAATAGCTATAGCGATTACCCGTAGGAGTACCAGCCAGCAGTCAGGATGGTTTGTCTCGTGATTGGGATAATTCGTACGTTTGTCCCGCGACTGGGATGTCTTGTGGCAACATTTGCCGACACGCTTCCTGTGGAATAACTGCGATAATCCATTGCAGTATCGCCCAAAGTTCATTGCCCATGGCAGGATTAGGATAATCCCGGGTAGTTTCGGGCAAAACGTCCCAAGTCAGATTGCGTCATTTACGAGCGTGGCTGACCGTATCAATTCCTTCGGGCACTATAAACTTTGCCACAAAATTAGGGCGGTGAACTGAAACTTTACGCAATGTGATTGTGGCGTCAGCTTGCGCGCAACAAGCTCTTACCATGGTAGCGCATGCGGTCATAGGATCACGGAAAAACGTCCGTCAAGTCCGTCGTATTCGTTTTCGTTTTCAACGTCGGGTTCTGACTTACCCCAAATTAGGTATATGGGTAGTTCTCGTCGCGATATGTACGAATATGCTATCAGTTTTGCCCTAGGGCGCACGGTTTGACCTCCAGAGGTCATCGAAATGTCACCATACGGCGTACAGCCTAGTTGTTTTTATTTACTGTTCGATATGCTCGCAACAGGCCTAAAATAAATCACCGTTACGCCAGGCTGCGATACGATCAAGAAAATGTATCCCAGATGTCAAAAATCAAGGTCACGGAGACGAATACGACATTTTAAGCCGGTGTACAGCCTAGTTTTTTTTTCTCGTTTGCCGTTCGATTTTCTCGCAACAGGCATCCAATGAATCGTCGTCACGCCAGCTTGCGTCACAGTCAATAAAATATCACCCAGAGGCCGAAGGTCAAGGTCACGGAGACGAATACGACATTTTTTAAGCCGGTGTACAGCCTAGTTTTTTTTCTTCTCGTTTACCGTTCGATTTGCTCGAAACATGCTTCAAATGAATTACCGTCACGCCAGCTTGCGTCACGGTCAAGAAAATGTCAGTCAGAGGTTAAAGGTCAAGGTCACGGAGACGAATACGACATTTTTAAGCCGGTGTACAGCCTAATTTTTTTTTCGTTTACCGTTCGATTTGCTCGCAACATGCCTAAAATGAATCACCGTCACGCCAGCTTGCGTCACAGTCAAGAAAATGTCAGTCAGAGGTCAAAGGTCAAGGTCACGGAGACGAATACGACATTTTTAAGCCGGTGTACAGCCTAGTTTTTTTTTTCGTTTACCGTTCGATTTGCTCGAAACATGCTTCAAATGAATTACCGTCACGCCAGCTTGCGTCACGGTCAAGAAAATGTCAGTCAGAGGTCAAAGGTCAAGGTCACGGAGACGAAAACGACATTTTTAAGCCGGTGTACAGCCTAGTTTGTTCGTGTATCGTTCGATTTGCTCGCAACATGCCTCAAATGAATCGCCTGAATTTGAATGAATCGCCTAATCGCCGCCGTACCACCCGGCCGGCCAAGCCTCGATGGTATGGGCTCGCTCCAGTCTGGCGCCGCCCGACGTATAGTCTGGACGTCTTGTTGAAGGTCTGAAATCACTTCGGGGTATAATCGGATTGGAGATTGAACAGACTATATGATCACTCTTGCCGTTGCACGCTCTCTTGAAGAGTACTAGGTGCGACGCATCGATTATTGGCAGGCATGCCCCAATGAAACGTATCACTAGGCCTGTTTACATAGCATAAAAAGACTCAATTCCTAGGGAAATAATTTCATATGAATGGAGACTTTTTAGCTTTTTCTATTAAAATTTCCCTAGCCTCAAAAGATTAGTTCAGTCTGTTCAAAAACTGCTGTTTGAGCACGATAATACACCAAGGTACTCTTCCATATGCTATGTTTAATCTGTGTTGACCTACTCGCAAGTTACATAGCATGTGTTACATGTTATTCAATGACTTTTGGGAAAACTATGTTAATGTATGGATGGATATTCGGTGTTTCATGCTTATATTTCTCCAGAATATGCCTGAATGTCTCAATTCCTAGGAATAATCTGGTAGCTTATCAGCCTTGTCGACAGGGGTGGTAAAGTGTTCTGTCCTTATGGGTAAGGTCGGGGACAAAATGCTCCTTCCCATGAAGTACTCGGGGGGTAAAAATGCCAGTAAAAATCAGTATCTATGGCTATGTCATTCCTGGGAAAATTTACTAAGCGATCATGGCCTTAGAAATACTGATCGTCGAAACCACTTCAGATGTAATATTCACTTAATCATCATATTCATCACGTCAGCATGTATGTAAATTTACATTTTTAAAATTAACAGTTGCGTTTCAGCTCTTGATTCTCAATAATTTAGTTTCACCCATATTGCCGACGAAGAAATATATACCAGTTATCTAGTTAGACAATTGCTCCCCCAGGGGTGGGGGTCGGGGTGCTTGTGTATTTTCAATGGAGTGAGTCTGAGATCGACTGTCAGGACAGTCGATCTCATTGTTCTGGTACTTTGAGAGTTCTACTATAAATAGTAGGAAATCCGGTCCATTCAGCATTCATTCACATTCACATTCATTCACATTCACATTCATTCACATTTCAGTTATACTGTGCATCCTGCGCAATTGCGTTGTTTATGGCGCATGGTGGAAGACCCTATACGAAGGAGAATCATCCGGCGATTTGACCGAATCCGACTTGGAATGGTGACGTCATCTGGACGGAGAATCTCTTACCCCTATACAAATCAATAATAACTCGCAATTTTTGAAAGACTATGGATAATTCTACTGAGCCGAATTACAAACAACATGCCCTGAAAGAAAGACCGATTCAAGCTCTCTAACTTATCTAAATAACATTTTGCTCCTAAGTCACTCCTATTTTGACAGCGAAGGAGCTCTTATCTTACTCCTTCGCTAATGTTAAAAGGTTGGTTTGGCTTGGTTTGTGGACCAAGCACCCAGATGTCATCTGGGTGTTTCTCTTGGGACCAAGGTGCTAATTGGAACTCTCACCCTGTTCCGAGGGGTATGGGGAGCCGGGCAGACTTTTTCAGAGTTCCGCCGAGGGATTGAACCCCGGCCCCGGCACAGAAAGCAAGTATCTTACCACTGCGCCGAGTTGCTCCCCCAAATTACAACTGAAATGTTAGCAACGTGTTTGTGTTGTGTGTGAAATGCGTCAGATGTGTATCCAGCAAGGTCACGGCATTGGCGGCCGCAGCGGGGCCGACTTTCGGTCTCAAAACAAGTTCTGCGCTCCGCCAGGAACGGAGGTTTAGTGAGACCGTGGAAGGGTTTAGTGGTCGACCAGATACATATGACGTCATATGGCAAACTTGGTATCTGATGCATTTCTGCGCCCACGTTGTTTACATTTCAGTTGTAATGGCGGAGTCGTTGCGGGCGGGCGGCTGAGGCGATTGACGGGTGATACAAATTATTATTGTTAGGTAAGTACTGATAATGTCCCTGTTTTGAGTGCAGTTCTAATGAAATTACACATGTAGAATTAGTATAAAATATTCAATTTACCTATATAAAGGTGTGCAAAAGCGAATATCGCCCAATAATTAGCTATAGATCTTTGTTGGTTTTAACCCGCGCCGTGCCGATGCTCGGCGCCACCTTTGGTGTGCCGGGGGGGGGGGGGGGGAGACCCCCTCTAACTAGAAAACTAAAAGGGCTAGAAAGACGCAGAAAATGGAGTTCGAAATCTCTCGACAAGCACATTCGAAAGAAGTTCGGATATGTTTTTTCTCAAGTCAATATTGAGGTCACCAGAGGTCATCAAATGTCAGATTTTCCCGTTTTAGGACTTCGCTCCAGAAACTCCCAGATATCACAGGAACTATGATAGCTAGGAAGAAACGGAAACAAAAAACAATGGAAAGCTCAACAATGCAATCGTTAAAGTGTCCTTAGATTTTAGCTCAGGTTAATAGTTTAGGCTCCAGAGCTCATCAAATGTCAAAATGCGATTTTTTACAATATAAAACAGTTTATCACAAATAGCTTTTTACCTAATAAAGACAAGGAAATAATTTTGACGCCATCGTGTTTGTTTTGTCAAGGCGCTTCGACTTATATTAGAGTTTGTCAGGTTAAGTCAACTTAAAAATGTGACCTCAGGTCAAGGTCAAGTGGTGACCTAAGTAGATCATGTTGCATATGGAAAGACGTGCCGTGACGAGACAAACACATTGGGTTCGGTTTCATTTCTTTATCGTTATTATGTCAAGAGTTATTGCCATACAACTGTTGGTGACCTCGGATGACCTCGGCTGACCCTGTAGGGGTCACTGAACAAAATGGCACCTAGATCATCAAGAATGGCCTATAATAACATGATCCAGAAGGAATTAGACTGCTATCTTGCGTATCCTTGGAATAGGAAACATTTGAATATTTCCCCATTGACTTATAATGGGGAGGTCACGAAATTGACCCGACCTTAGGTCGCTGATATAAAACAAATCCAAGACAAACGAATTGTAGATGTATATGATCTTATGAAATCCTGTAAGTGTAAACCGGTCATCCACAAACTGTGACTGTGGTACGACCACAAGTTCTTTTGGAGGTGTGGTCACGTGACCTGGTCTGGTGACCTGACCTGAGATGACCCGAGGTATTTTTTTACACAATGTGGACAATTGATGCCCAAACAGCTGTGCCAAAAATGGCTGCGCTGCACGTCGCCGTTTTCCCGCTATCCGCGAAAAACCTGAGGGAGGTGTCTAAACACGCCCCCCCGCACGGCGCAGGTTAAAATATAGGGATGATGTGAGCGTGCAGCCAGGTGTTAGGGTATTCATGTGAAGTTAAAAAAAAATACCCCAGCTGAGCTGGGGTCATTTTTGTATGTGCAACTTTTGGTAGGCTGCTCAACTTTAACCCCTGCTTGTCGATGCGTAATTTTTTGGGTAGACATTAAAGTGCCACATCTAGCGATAATTACAGTGACTGGCAACAATCTGGCAGCCTGACGATAGTTCCGCTACATAGCCGGGTTAGATTAGATGTGGCACAGTGCCTCTAGACCCATAATCCCAGGGGGGTGTCATCCCTTCAGCGGCCATAGGCTCGTTAGACCTCGATGACGTCACAACCTTCGGCCAATGGAATGGCGCCACGTAGGGCTGTGACGGCTGCGGCAATTAAAGCGCACGGAACTGCTGCTTGCGCAGAGAAGGCTTCGTTGGCTGCGTTGCAAATGTGATTGCAAGATGGCAGTTATGCTTGTCTGACAGTTGTCTTGTCTGATAGTTAATGACAGACATTTGTATTGTTTGCATTGCCAATCATGCCGAACGAACGACCCATGGATCCCGTAGGATGTTCCTCGTTGACGGAGCGAGCCCTACTACGAACCTTCCCTCGAGGTAAGTTACATTCTTATATTTAAGTGTTTTGAAATTATGTGCATTATATAGTGGAAATAATACTAGCAAAAGGAAATACAAGTGTGGCCCGCTTGCTCCGCAATGCGAAGGTAACCTAGTTCCCGTATCCCGTAGCCCGTAGCTCGTAGCCCGTAGCCCGTAGCCCGTAGCCCGTAGCCCGTAGCCCGTAGCCCGTAGCCCGTAGCCCGTAGCCCGTAGCCCGTAGCCCGTAGCCCGTAGCCCGTAGCCCGTAGCCCGTAGCCCGTAGCCCGTAGCCCGTAGCCCGTAGCCCGTAGCCCGTAGCCCGTAGCCCGTAGCCCGTAGCCCGTAGCCCGTAGCCCGTAGCCCGTAGCCCGTAGCCCGTAGCCCGTAGCCCGTAGCCCGTAGCCCGTAGCCCGTAGCCCGTAGCCCGTAGCCCGTAGCCCGTAGCCCGTAGCCCGTAGCCCGTAGCCCGTAGCCCGTAGCCCGTAGCCCGTAGCCCGTAGCCCGTAGCCCGTAGCCCGTAGCCCGTAGCCCGTAGCCCGTAGCCCGTAGCCCGTAGCCCGTAGCCAGTAGCCCGTAGCCCGTAGCCCGTAGCCCGTAGCCCGTAGCCCGTAGCCCGTAGCCCGTAGCCCGTAGCCCGTGGCCCGTAGCCCGTAGCCCGTAGCCCGTAGCCCGTAGTCCGTAGTCCGTAGCCCGTAGCCCGTAGCCCGTAGCCCGTAGCCCGTAGCCCGTAGCCAGTAGCCCGTAGCCCGTAGCCCGTAGCCCGTAGCCCGTATCTCGTAGCCCGTATCCCCTATCCCGTATCCCGTTCCCGTATCCCGTTTCCGTATCCCGTTACGTATCCCGTTTCCGTATCCCGTTTCCGTATCCCGTTTCCGTATCCCGTTTCCGTATCCCGTTTCCGTATCCCGTTCCCGTATCCCGTATCCCGTTCCCGTATCCCGTTTCCGTATCCCGTTTCCGTATCCCGTTTCCGTATCCCGTTTCCGTATCCCGTTTCCGTATCCCGTTTCCGTATCCCGTTTCCGTATCCCGTTTCCGTATCCCGTTCCCGTATCCCGTTCCCGTTCCCGTATCCCGTTCCCGTTCCCGTATCCCATTCCCGTATCTCATTCCCGTATCCTGTTCCCGTATCCCGTATCCCGTTCCCGTATCCCGTATCCCGTATCCCGTATCCCGTATCCCGTATCCCGTATCCCGCATCCCGTATCCCGTATCCCGTATCCCGTATCCCGTATCCCGTATCCCGTATCCCGTTCCCGTATCCTGTTCCCGTATCCCGTTCCCGTATCCCGTTCCCGTATCCCGTTCCCGTATCCCGTTCCCGTATCCCGTTCCCGTATCCCGTATCCCGTTCCCGAATCCAGTTCCCGTCCCGTAGTCGTTCCGAACATCACCAATCTCGGGTAGGCTTTACAATAAAGAGTTCAGAATTTAAATATACGTCAATTTGGTATCCGCCGACGGAGGTTGGTTTTTGCTTAGCATGCTTTTCACTATTCCGAGGTTTTGCCGACGCAAATTGATCTGGAGCGACATATTTCGATGTAATGTTTTATTACGCCGAATAAAATCAGGGCTGAGAGCGTTATATTAACGCTGCCATTATAACCTTAATGTTTGTCAATATGAGTAAATTTTGGGTGTTTATTGGACAGAATTG
>JAXIVJ010011533.1:17500-35000 GCA_036785665.1 Chirona hameri
GAATCTGGATGTCGTGCCCATCTTCAGGTACATACATGTTATACGTGACTACGCACGGGCCGCGTGGATCAAAGGCTCGGCCGGGGATTTTTGCCTACTTTGCTGGATGTGTGTGCATTAAATTAATCTCATTTAATGTACTTACTTAAATATTAATGCATCGCCTTAACCCCGTTAAGAAAAACGAAACATTCCACGCTGGACTAGGTACTGGGACTGGGACCGGCGTACTGCTGTGCCGGTCTGGGTTGTGTGTCGGTTTTATCGAAAAGTTGCACTTGAGCCGGTCACAATGTGAACAAAGGCTGGGCGTCACAGAGATGGACAAAAGGGTAACATTTCTTCCCCCTTTACCCGCGAAATGCGCATCCGTGACGATATTTGAATCCGGTGATGTTGCAGTGACCAAAATGTAGGTACCTGATGTATTTTTTTTCTATATAAAATGATTGGAGACTGGAGCTCCAAATTAAGTGCCTGAAATCCGAGGCGAAACTCAAATTGATAATAGGTTATAGGTTTCGGTGGAGCGGTTGAGCCCTACCAATCATTTTCGTAAAACGACACCCCTGGGGAAGGGGTCATTTGCCTCCCTCGTATCTCGCCAACTATTGGACCGATTTCTACAAATGCAAACGGCATTCGATAGCCCGAATTTTTTTAAATCTACATAAAGTAATTATTGTTACCCTCGGGGTCACTGATGCCGTTACAGGTCAGATCACAGGGAAAATGACTGTCCGTAACATGAAGGTCTCTATAGAGTTCTGTAGAGGCAAGTGTTGCACACAAGAACGCTATTAAACGCATCAATGGGGTATATCAGTTGACAAGGATGTAGATGGCGCTGATGTACAATGTGACCCAAGCGGCGATCACCGCCATTGGCGACAATGCATTAAGCCACTGTTTGAGGGTGGCTCTAACAATAGTTACGATGGAAAATGCTAAAGGGCCAAGTCGCTGAAGATTTTGATTCGCTGAAGCTTTCTGAGTTAAATGCTGTCATTTTTTTGATGATATAAATAATTGGGGTTGCACAAAATCGCCCCGAAGTCAACCATGCGTGGCGAGCCGTCATAAGGGCGATCGGGCCGTCCGGCCCCAGCAGGCGATCGACCATGTCGTCTCGCCGTGGCCGGCCGTCGTCTTCGGTGGCGAGGGCTGCGGCTCGGGTGAACGGCAGTATTTTAGTTTACCGTCATTATTTATATTTATCATACGATCAAGGTCACATAAGATGGTGATGGGAATGAGCGATGGTGCAGGCGGCGCAGAAGGAACAAGAGGAGCTGAAGGAGTGGCACTGAGCAGGGAATAACATTAGACCATATGCCACGGCCACCGCACTTCGCAAGTCGTTGGTCCTGCCGTATTTTATATGAAAGTTTGTGTATTTTCCTCATTTTTTTCTTCTGCAGAGCATGGCGGTCTGTGCTGCTCCAGCAGGATGTCATAAGCAGGTGTCGACAATACGATCTTCTGCTCAATCGAAGGTGAGTATGTTTTTTAGCAGTGTTTCAAACAGTAAGCTCTATCTGTGGTGACATCGCAATTAATGCACGGTGAAAGCCTTTCTTCCATATTGTGTATGAAATATATGCATGTTTATCAGTTTAACAATCAAATGTACAACCATTGTTGTTTGCCACCAATGTTTTGTTGTTGTTTGGCCCGAAGCCACCGTGGATAGAAAGATTGCCCACCCAGGAGCCGCAGCCAGCAGCCCCGACGACGCACAGTGGGCGTTCCGGCCGGTCTAGCCTCGCGGAACTCCAAAAAATAAATTGCCGAGTGTGATAACAAAATGTATATCAATCGACTGCAAAATGTCCATTGATCACCAATATCACATTGATTTGTTCATTCGATGTTCATTCGATGCTATTTCTCCCCCCTTCCACCGTTATTTTGCGATATCTCCTAAACCAACACCGGTATCGTCACCAAACTTTCAGTACCCTCTCTCACATCAATTTTACACATGTCTGTTTAAGGAAAAATATTAGCTTATGATAGGTCAACCGGGAATGACGTCAGAGTGACGTCATATTCTGCGATTTTTGTTGAAAAATAAGGGTTTGCAAAATACGCTGTCAAAAGTACATTTTTTAAAGACAAATTCATTTATCATATACCAGATGACTGATGACTGACTTGGCTATCAAACTGCAATCTCGGATTTTCGAGTTTTAATGAAATTCAAAAGTTTGAGAAATCCAAAGACCCAAAAATATAGTTTTTGCAATATTTTCCAAACAAATCAGTTATCCAACACTGGAATATATGTGATCGAGACGTGTCCAGTGAATATGTGTACCAAATTTGAAATCGATATAGTCAAAAATGCCTTACTTATGACCTTTCAAAGACAAAAATCCACCATCTCTCACAGCATTACCAAGCATAAAAATGCATTTACGTTTTCGCTTTTTACTTCCATTTCAATGGAATAAACAATGTTATAGGGTCATTTTTCGGGTTCGAGACGAAAAACGAACCCATAAACATGTGTTACAACGCCTAATGACCGTAATCGGCAATTTGAACTCGTGACCTCGGATGACCTTGACCTGACCCAAGGTCATAAAAAGCTTAGAATGGTACTTAGAAGTGTCAGACACACGAATCGTACCGATTTATTGACTGCTTATGTGTTATCGCAATTTTGCGCGACAATTCCATCCACCTTTATGACACGGTCAAGCATTGTGTCTTTGACGTGACCGGTGACGTCATCGGTGACCCCAAGGTCAACAATATTAGGTTTCCCCCCACACGTTTTCTAGGGACATCGAATGCCGTTTTAATTGGTAAAATCGGTCCAGTAATTCCGGAGATCCGAGGAGATCCAAATTGTAACCCTAATGTTCTATATTGCAACTTACAAGCAATCCCCGCGTTACAAAAGCCCTGCAACATGTCTGCTATTTAACGTAATGTATTCCTTGATTAATTGGCTTTCTAATGATGTTTTACTGGTTGGTGCATGTTGTAAGGTAAACAAGTTATAGGGGTTAATAGGTTTCGCGAGGCTAAATCCTCTTTTACGCCCACTGTGCGACGGCTGCGACGGCTGCGACGGCTGCCCAGCGCCCCTTCAGAGTCGATATGGTTGATCGTCCGCTGATGCTGGATGGGCCGTTCGCCCTTATGGCGGTTCGCTACGCATGGTTTACTTCCGCGATTTTGTGCAACCCCAATTATTGATATCATCAAAACCATGGCAGAATTCAACTCAGAAAGCTTTAGCGAACCACATGAGACGAGCACTTTCGATCGTAACTATTTTTAGAGCCACCTTCAAACAGTGACTTAATACATTGTCGCCAATGGCGGCAATCGCCGCTTGGGTCACATTGCTGCCCAGCGCCCCTGGCGGCGGAAATTTTGATGACATACCCCATTGTCAATACAGGTAATGATTTGGGAAAACATCTGGCGTCTGACACTTCAGCAACCATTCTGAGCTTCTGACAACCTTGCCAGGTCAACGCCATCAGAGGTCACGAGGTTAACTGCCGATTACGGTCATTAGGCGTCGTCATGCATGCTTGAGTTTGTTTTTCGTCTATAGCGCGAAGAATGGCCTGATAACATTATTTGTTTCATACAAATTGAAGTGGAAGGTAATAACTGAATTACTGGGTGATGGCGACACCTCACGACACCAGGTACGTTGATAACTGGTAACGTACCAACTGGCCGAACTGGTAACGTACCACCTGGCCGAACTGGTAACGTACCAACTGGCCGAACTGGTAACGAACCAATCGACCGAAATGGTAACGTACCGTAACGTACCAACTGGCCGAACTGGTAACGTACCAACTGGCCGAACTGGTAACGTACCAACTGGCCGAACTAGTAACGAACCAACTGGCCGAACTGGTAACGTACCAACTGGCCGAACTGGTAACGTACCAACTGGCCGAAATGGTAACGTACCGTAACGTACCAACTGACCGAACTGGTAACGTACCAACTGGCCGAACTGGTAACGTACCACCTGGCCGAACTGGTAACGAACCAACTGGCCGAACTGGTAACGTACCAACTGGCCGAACTGGTAACGTACCACCTGGCCGAATTGGTAACGAACCAACTGGCCGAACTGGTAACGTACCAACTGGCCGAACTGGTAACGTACCACCTGGCCGAACTGGTAACGTACCACTTGGCCGAACTGGTAACGTACCAACTGGCCGAACTGGAACCGTACCAACTGGCCGAACTGGTAACGAACCAACTGACCGAAATGGTAACGTACCGTAACGTACCAACTGGCCGAACTGGTAACGTACCAACTGGCCGAACTGATAACGAACCAACTGACCGAAATGGTAACGTACCGTAACGTACCAACTGGCCGAATTGGTAACGAACCAACTGACCGAAATGGTAACGTACCGTAACCTACCAACTGGCCGAGCTGGTAACGTATCAACTGGCCGAACTGGTAACGTACCAACTGGCCGATTTTGTCTTTGAGAAGCCATAAGTCAATCGTGGTGATATCAGCTTCAAATTTGGCACACATATCGTACACGCATAATAGAAGCCTCTGCTCGCTGCGGGTCTGCGGGTCTGCAGTGTTCCGAACAGGCGTGACCAGTGACTCTGACCTGACATAGACGCTGGGAGACCATCTCCGTGAAGACCTCGCGGGTGGTGAGCTGGCGGTGCGCGGCGGCGCCCGCCTCCTCCGGGCTGTTGATGTCGTCCGGCAGGATGCTGTACTCGAACAGGAAGTAGTCCTTCTGCAGGCTGCGCTCGTCAGGGAAGTAGTCGGTCGTGATCGGCAGGCAGGCCGGCGTCGTTAGCGACTTCCAGTCGACTCCTGCGGCGCCCCGGTAACATCAGACAGCGGCCGGTAACATCAGACAGCGGCCGGAAACATCAGACAGCGGCCGGGAACATCAGACAGCGGCCGGGAACATCAGACAGCGCCCAGAAACATCAGACAGCGGCCGGTAACATCAGACAGCGGCCGGGAACATCAGACAGCGGCCGGGAACATCAGACAGCGGCCGGGAACATCAGACAGCGGCCGGGAACATCAGACAGCGGCCGGGAACATCAGACAGCGGCGTCAACACACAGCTTCCGCACAACTCACCTGACTAGCGCGCAGTTTGGAAACATGTGTATATTATCTGCAACCGCGCTGAAACGTTCTGACGGTTGCAGGTCTAACAAGATTCCGATTATAAATATTAAACGCGTTCATTTTCAAGGTCTTGACTTAAAGGGATATTGCCACCTCGCAGGCCAATATGGAGTTTTTGGTGTGTATCGGTAGATTAAGGGTGTCCGATTTCACCTGAAACATTTGGTTCCCGAAACTCCCCCCTCATTAGATCAAAAAATACATTTGCACCACTCATGATTGGCACACATTCGTAAAATTGGAGTCGCTTCATCACTATTTAGAATCAATTATTCGCGGACTATTCTTTGCTTTTGAATATTGCAAATTCAACATCACCATTCCGTCAGTGCACTTTAAAATTAAAATGCGTATACAGTTAATTATATTTTCAACAACCATAGCCTCTCTCATAATAAAACATGAATAAAACAGCAAGAATGTCTATGGCTCGACTTTGGGCCGTAGGAGATTTGTGACAAATACCTTATAACACAGATATACTTTTCAAGGTCAAGTATCGGTGAATTGGGACGCTTCGGCTTTGGGCGGGCGCCAATTTCACAGCCAAACTGGATGAGAGCGGCCATCATGAATCTAGTACTTAGCACAGCTGGGACCAACGTTTTGGAGTCAGAAATACAATTTAAAAAATTGCCGATACCCTGGTTTAGGTGCTGCAGGAGCAAGTTTGAGCTTGAGCATACACGATTGTTGATCCCCACCATTCATTTAAGTTGCTTTTTAGAAATCCTCGGAGGTGGCAATATCCCTTTAAATGGGTGCCAGCTCGGCGTTTGTTCGGTGTGTACGGGTCAGCATAATAACGTGGGATCTTCCCTCTCTCCACAGGTGACGGGGCGCAGTCAGGGTGGGGAAAACAGGCGTACATGGTGGGTGAATGATAGGGGGGCAGGGTCTGCGCAACACGCTCTGCTTAGTGCGGGTCCTGATCTCGGAAATACATCCATTCAAAAGATTCGGACTAAATTTAACCAAAATACGGTTGCCACGGGGAGACGTGGTGGTGCCGGTGACACGGTCCTCAGGGGACAGCCGCGTTGGCTTTGTGACGTCACTGTTGCCCGACATGACATATGTCATTCCATGTACTCTGGGCACAAACAAAATTCCCCGAACCTATCCGATTTTTATGAAAATTGGTACACCTGTAATGTCAAGTGAAAGAAACATGCACACCCACTTTTAGCTCTGGGTGACCTCAAGGGTCATATTTAGAGGTCCTCCAAGGTCACCATTGTTTGCGTACTTTATATTAATCAAACGCTTATATTTTCTGTGCTAATGGACTTAGCGGAATAAATACCAGTACAACGCCTTTTTGGGCGATGACCGAGCGGGTGCGCTCTGGTGAAGCTAAATTAAGTTGTATTAAATTGTTCATGATATCCTTTCTCGAATCCGCCAAAAGGGAGTACGTCCTGAGCGCTGCATGCTTCATCGTATATATTTATGCTTAGATACATATTCGTTGACTATGGAAGGCTTCGCCGGCGCACGTGCCACGTGCTTTGCTACCATCAACATCAGAGCAAAACACATTCAAAGTAAAATTTAATTGATGTAGCTATCCAATGGTGAAAACCCGATCTCAATCGGTGCAGTGGTTGCAAAGTTATTAGCTTCCGAAAAGCGTCTGTACGCGGTTCGGGCCGGGTCAGGCCGGGTCAGGCCGCGTCAAATGTAAATGTGTCGAGTAAGTTTAACCCGCGCACCGCGCTTTGCGCCGAACACACACTGCAGGGGGGGGGGGGGGATTGATTTTCGCCCCCCCCCTGAGATCTCGAAAACTACGCTACGTAGCGAGAAGCGGAAAAAGGCATTTGATAGCTTGGTACATGTTCTATCGAAAGTATTTTGGTATTCTTTTAGGTCAGGTAAAAATTGAGGTCACCAGAGGTCATCAAAGGTCAAATTTTCCAGTTTTTTCCTGTTTTAGGACATCGCTCCAGTAATTCCCATATATCTCAGACACGATGCTAGTTAGAAACAAACGGAAAAAAGCAAACGCCAGCCAGTGAAATTTACAATCGCTAAGGTGTCCTCAGATTTGATCTCAGGTCAATATTTGAGGCTCCAGAGGTCAAAAAGGGAAAAATACAGTTTTTTTTGCTAAATCGTTTTTTGTTATTAACTTTTTACTTAATAAAGATAACGGAAAACTGTTTACGCCATTGTGTTTATATTGTCAAGGCGCTTCGAATGATATATATGGTGACCTTGTTAAGTCAACTTAACAATTTTACCTCAGGTCAAGGTCAAGTGGTGACCCAAGCAGGGCATGTTGCATATGGGAAGGCGTATCTCGACGAAACAAACACATTGATGTCTGTTTTACTTCTCTATCTTCATTATGTCGGGAGTTATTGACAAAAAAGTGACGGTGACCTCGCATGACCTCAAATGACCCAATAGGGGTCACTGAACAAAAATTACACTTGGATCATCAAGAATATCCTATAATAACATGATCCAGAAGTAATTGGACTAATATCATACATATCCTTGAAATAGGAAGCATTTGTATATTTCCCCATTGACTTATTATGGGGAGGTTACGAAATTGACCTGACCTTAAGTCACCGATATCAAAATTACGAGATATACGAATTGTAAGTACTTATGCCCTCATGACATCCTCTAAGTTTCAAACTGATCGGTGAAAAACTCTGGCTTTGGCACAACTGCAAACAGTTTTGGAGGTGGGGTCACTTGACCTGGTCTGGTGACCTGACCTGAGATGACCAGAGGTTATTTTTTTTCGAAGTGTGCGCAATTGATGTCCTAACAGGTGTGCCAAAACCCGGCGGCGCTGCGCGCCGCCGTTTTTCGCTATCTTTGAGAAAAAAACCTGAGGGGGGGGGGGGGGGGGGCGTTAATCAACCCCCCCTGCAGTGCGCGGGTTAAAGACTGCTCCACAGGGTTAGACCATTCGGAAATGGGGAAAATACACGTGCCCTCTTTATGACCTTCGTCCCGACGAGGTCAAAATCATAAAATGTATTTCTATATCAGTTTGCCTGCTCGTAACTTCGCCTAACTTGGCTGAATGAATGCACGTAACATCCTCTAGGAATGTGCAAAAAAGAATGGCGGAGACTTACCAACTTTCTGAGATACCACGCTTTGAGTATTAACCCGCGCACTGGGGGGTGATTTCCGCCCCCTCAGGTTTTTCAAAGATAGCGAAAAAACGGCGGCGCGCAGCGCCGCCGGGTTTTCGCACACCTGTCAGGACATCAATTGCGCACACTTTGGAAGAAAAAATAACCTCGGGTCATCTCAGGTCAGGTCACCAGACCAGGTCAAGTGACCCCACCTCCAAAAATGTTTGTAGTGGTACCAAAGCCAGAGTTTTTTACCGATCAGTTTGAAACTTACAGGATGTCATGAGAGCATCAGTACTTACAATTCGTATGTCTCGGAATTTTGATATCGGTGACCTAAGGTCAGGTCAATTTCGTAACCTTCGTAAAAATAAGTCAATGGGGAAATATACAAATGCTAAGGATATGCATGATATTAGTCTAATTACTTCTGTATCATGTTATTATAGGATATTCTTGATGATCCAAGTGTAAGTTTTGTTCAGTGACCCCTATTGGGTCATTTGAGGTCATGCGAGGTCACAATCACTTTTTTTGTCAATAACTCCCGACATAATGAAGATAGAGAAGTGAAACAGACATCAATGTGTTTATCTCTTCGAGACACGTCTTCCCATATGCAACATGACCTACTTGGGTCACCACCTGACCTTGACCTGAGGTCAAATTTTCAAGTTAACTTAACAAGGTCACCATGTGCATTATTCAAAGCGCCTTGACAAGATTAACACAATGGCGTGAACAGTTTTCAGTTATCTTTTTTACATAAAAAGTTAATAGCGAAAAACGATTTAGCAAAAAAACGTCATTTTTTTCTTTTTTGACCTCTGGAGCCTCAAATATTGACCTGAGATCAAATTTGAGGTCACCTTAGCGATTGCAAATTTAACTGGCTGGCGTTTGCTTTTTTCGGTTTGTTTCTAACTAGCATAGTTTCTGAGATATATGGGAATTTCTGGAGTGATGTCCTAAAACAGGGGAAAACTGGAAAATTTGACCTTTGATGACCTCTGGTGACCTCAATTTTGACCTGACCTAAAATAATACTGAAATACTTTCGATAGAACATGTATCAAGCTGTCAAATGCCGTTTTCCGCTTCTCGCTACGTAGCGTAGTTTTCGAGATCTCAGGGGGGGGGGGGGCGGAAATCAACCCCCCTGCAGTTCGTGTTCGGCGCAAAGCCCCTGCAGGGTTAAGGAAGTGAGAAGGGGTGGAAAAGTCCACGTTTGTTGGTTCCATGTCTACCAATAGATTGTGTAGGGACTCCGGAACTGTGACTGGAAATAATGTTTTTTTTTGTACTCCAAGGAAAATAGCCAATTAAATGTGACAACTCAACCCAACCCTTGTCAGATTACCAGACCACCAGAGCAGCCTTCCAACTGTACCAGACAGGCAGATTCACAAGTGAAGACATATACCTTATATACTTATATACCTTATATACCAGGGATTTCAGGAAAGTAGGCTAAAGGATTGAAGCCTGTGATTTCCCGCTCAGTACATTACTGTGACCCCTCTCTGGTCTTGAACATACGGTCTTGCCAGTGCTTGTCCAGTCTGTTTTTGAAGCTGTTTGTTGAATCAGCGCTGACCACTTCATCCGGTAGGCTATTCCAGGAGTTGATGACTCGATGAGAGAAGACACGTTGGCGAATCACCTTGTTGGCCACTGGTTTCAACAGCTTCCTAGTGTGTCCCCTTGTGATGACATCCTCTGGAGCCAAAACGAAGAAACTTGTGGGATCCATCCTTATCTTGTTGGTCAGGAGCTGGTGCACCACAATCATGTCTCCTCTCTCACGTCTGTAGCACATGCTTGGCATTATCAGCTGCTTCAACCTTTCTTGGTATGGGAGATGCTTGAGTGACTTCACCATCTTGGTTGCCCTTCTCAGTACCCTCTCCACTTTGTCTTGATCACCACAGAAGGTGGGTCCCCATACACTGTTTCCATACTCAAGGATGGGCCTCACCATTGCTTTAAACTAGAGTGGAAGAGTAACTTCATTCAGGTCCAAGCAAGTTCGTCTGATGATGCCTAGAGTGCGGAAGGCTTTGGCAACTGTAGCAGCAGTGTGCCCATGAAACAGCAGTGATCTGTCAACAAGGAGGCCCAGGTCTCTTTCTTCTGTGGTGACTTTCTTCTGATGGCATCCTCAACAAAGGAGGATGAGATGTGAATGTTGCCTAGGTCACTGACCTTGAGCTAATCAAATGTGGATGAATGCGGAAAGTATGTGTTTTATTACCGAACGGGCGCGAAGCACCCGTGATATTTCTCGTCAACTTACTAGACAAATTTACATTTGACCCGGCCCGGTCCGACCCGGCCATACAGACGCTTTTCGGAAGCTAATAACTTTGCAACCACTGCTCCGATTGAGATTGGGTGTTCACCATTGGATAGTCCATCAAATCAATTTTGTTTTTGGTATGGCGCGTTCTGATAGAAGTGGTACCACAGCGCGTGGCAGTTGGCACACGCGAACGTCGAAATCAACAAAAAACCTTGCAAAAATGATTCTTGATAAAACAAAAAATAGCTGTATTATTCTAAGCCTTAATTTATACGCTGAATCATGCAGCGCTCAGGACGCACTCCTTTTGGCGGATTTGAGAAAGGAGACCATGAACAATTTAATACAACTTAATTGTTATGTTGACATGCATTGAGGCCTGGGAATTTTTCTGGACGACTAAAATGACTGTGTGTGTGTGCTCCACGTGTGCTCCACTTGCCACGTGTGCTTCCTTACCGTTTCATATTTCAAACCTGTTTTAGCTTTACCAGAGCGCGCTCGCTCGGTCATCGCCCAAAAAGGCGTTTTACTGGTGGTACCAAGTACATACCAGTCATGCTTCCCACTGGAAATCGCAATTACCTAAGCACCTACACACCCCTCACACCATACCGGATTTGACATAACACCAGCACGCTTTCAAAGAGCCAATCAACACCACTCCATGCACCACAATGTCGACGATTGGTTATCGCGCATATGGACACCTGGGGCATTCCACGACAAATCGACACAGCGGTAACACCCTACATCTCAGATTTTGATGAAACTTTGTGCAGGGGGTAATTGAGGGCCCAGAACATGCCTGTGCAATTTTAAGCTCACTCTGACCAACGGCTACGGAGATAGTCTGCGGCATTTTCACCAGGTCAGACAAACTCAATATTGTTTTGGATTTTTAGACCAATTTGGGTTGTTTAAATGTAACAAACCTATATACCATTAGACACCTCTGGGCTGAAGAACATTCTGGTAATTTTTATTTATTTTGTCGTCTAACTCAAACTTGTTATTTCGAGTGCCCTTGGGTGACCTTGCGTAACCTTGACAAAAGGGCATTTTCCCCATTGACCTCAGGGTGTCATCTGGAAGTGTGAAAGAAATAGAGGATAGGTAATTTTTATAAACGACCACAAACATTTTTGGAGGTAAGGTCCCTTGACGTGACCTGGTGACCTGACCTGTGATGACCTGAAGTTAAAACTTTCAGAAAATGTGGGTAATTGATGCCCAAATAGCTGTGCCATATTTGGCGGCGCTACACGCCGCCGTTTTCTCGCTATTCGCGAAAAACCTAAGAGGGGTAAAAATGACCCCCACTAGGGCTATTGCTTGGACGGAAAATAATGGCATTTATAGAAAACACCTATCCGCCATTGTTTTGCACACTACCTGATGACACCCTGAGGTCAATAACACAACAAAATGCCCTTTTGTCAAGATCACGCAAGGTCATCCAAGATCAATCGAAATAACAAGTTTGAGTTACACGAAAACATAAACAAATACCAGAATGTTCTTCAGCTTAAGCGGAGTCAAATGATATATAGGTTTGTTAAATTTAAACAACCCAAATTGGTCTAAAAAAAATTGAGTTGGGGTGTCATGGCTATCTCCGCAACGTGTCCATCCTGTCCCATGGCGTCACTTTCCAGCTCGATTTCTACCAATGGGGTGGCCGAATCGGGAGAAGCGTATTTACTTTCGTAGACCGTCTCGTGGCACTTCTTGGTCTACCAAAAGAATTACGCCTTCGATCGGCGCGGCCGCCATGTTTATTTACGGTGGCGCATTCGTCACTTAACGATCTTCAACATAATTGTAGGTGAAACAAGTGTAATCCAGATGTAAAAATACTTTCACCTGATAGATACTACTACAAAGTATCCTCATGTCACCTTACTTCATCAACAACCAGGTGAAATAATACAAAATTCGCACTTCAACCAAAAACAGCCTCCAGCGACAGTACCCCGTGGCCAAAATCCGAACATTGCCTTATATGGGCATGGGCCTCGCTCGGTTGCATGCCTCGCTTTGACATCGTCTAGCGGCTCACCCTTGCAATTTAGGAGAAAATGTCCCAAAAGCGAGCTGTAGAGGACGTTTCAATCTATCATTTAGTGCTCAATTGATCCCTCTGGCACTTAGGTATGCAAATAGTAGGACGCGAAAGTAGGCCGATTTAACACTATTTGAATAGGGAGCGTGTGACGTCACGTGCCCGTGACATCACGCATTTCGCTGCCTACCCCGGACGGGTCTACCTAGTCTCTATGGCCTTGACGTGCTCCGGACGAGTGTGTATGTGTGTATGTTGATCCGAGTTGGAAGGTATGCACGTAGCTTTTTGTTTAAATATGGTTTGTTATTTATACGATAAATTGTTTGAGTCACAAGTCACAATGCAATGGCTAGAAGAGATTATTTGCATCTAATACCGCACCAGACGCCACCCATTAAAGGGATTATACGTTTTTTTTCCCCCAGAATAATTGAGTTACATAGTAAAACGTACTTATACAGGTGGTAGAAGTCCCACGGTAGCCACGTTTTTCTGGAAATTACCTCTTCTGCATGTAAGGACATTCCAAAGTGCGCGGTGATGCCACCTCGTATTTTCTGCAGGACCGGCTGAGGCAGAGCCAGTCATCTCTTTTATGCTAATAAAAACACCTCACATATGGCATATTTCCGGTAAAATAAGCAATATTTGAAAGAAAATAAACTTGTTTTGTTCCAACGACAGCAGCAGTTACCTAGTTTTCCCATAAAATTCTATATTTTTCATGAATTTTCATGCCAAAAAATTAATACGCCACCACCAAATTCTCAACGCTAAAGGCCAGAGAAAAGAAAACCACAACAATACAAAACCTCAACGAACAGTGTGTAGTAATACAAAGTCCCGTCAGTTTTGAATTGCATAATAATTTTGTGATCCAGTGTAGGACTTGCAGATAATTGAAAACTCTAAAATTTATCTTAAGATAAAAGTGGTGGACAGTAGTGCCGATCAAGTACTCGCTATCTGATACTAGTCTCGAAAAACGCCCAAGTTTTAACGCTGATAATTTCTGAAATAATGGACTAAATGAGCATTGAGGTCCCTGTTATATGTCTTAAACGTGTGTAAAGCTCATACAACTGCAAAAGAGTGCATTTACTTTCAGGACGGAAACCCGTATAATCCCTTTAACCCTCGCCCTACGGGGGGGGGGGGGGGGTCCTAAGACGGTAACGGGGGGGGGGGGGGGGGGGGGGGGCTGGCGTCACCGTCGCGGCCGGGCAGTAAAATCAAGGTTCAAGGTTACTATCACCGTTGCTGGTCTGGAGCCATAGGAAAGCTTTATGACGTCACCAGATTCTGGCTACAGCGAAACTTAGGCCGACCCGATCGGACTTAATGGCTACGAGCGAATCTTAGGCCGACCCGATCAGACTTAATGGCTACGAGTGAATCTTAGGCCGACCCGATCGGACTTAATGGCTACGAGCGAATCTTAGGCCGACCCGATCGAACTTAATGGCTACGAGCGGTAGGTTTCGTCCCGATCGGAATTCATGGCTACGAGCTGTAGGCCGAGCCGATCGGACTTAAAGGGACTATCCCACCTTAACATTATATTTCAGTTGAGATAGTCATTTTTATGGCTAGGCATTGCAATTAAGTATGGTAGCAGTTAAAACAACCACACATATCTAATCAAAAAGATATTCGAGTTTGATGTTTACATCTGTACACAATAAGGGCCATGTGTATTTGAATAGGGACTCTAAACCGACAGCATCGTCTCTTTACCCAACTGGTAATGATAGTCGACTTGTTTTAAGGTCAGCCTTGGAATATTTTCGTCTTTCATTTCTCGATCCCCGGGTGGTTCGCAATCTAAGCCAATCTAGACACCGGGTGGTTCGCTTTTTCTGCGAAATATATGTCGACAAAAAATTGTGCCATATATTTGGCAGCACAAAGGATTTCTGTTATTAAAAAAATCATATGACGTCACCAACAAAACTTTCCGCGTAAAACTAAAAGTTGAATATCTTCCAAGATATTTTTTTTCTCGGAAAAAAGTTCACGAACATGTTCAGCTGACCTCGCCTGACATGTAGACATACAATTAAGTGTGATTCGACAACTTTCACAAAGGTGGGGCAGTCCCTTTAATGGCGGGGTTAGGTTAGGTTAGATTAGGTTAGTTTCATTAATTCCGATCGGTTCGGCTTACCGTTCGTAGCTAATAAATCGGGGCGGCCTAAGATTCGCTCGTAGCCAGGTGACGTCATACAGCTTCCCTATGACTCCAGACCAACAACGGTGATAGTAATATTGAGCTTTGATTTTATTACCCGGCCGCGACGGTGACGCCAGCCCCACCGTTACCCCTAAAACGACCCCCGGAGGTTTTTCTTGAATAACTTTTTACGCATGCGGCGCATCTTGCTGAAATTTTCAGTTGCTGAATTTACAACAATTATACGTATCCCATACAAATTTGAAGTATATACGACTTGTATATCGCGACCTATGACCTTTTCGTCAAGGTCATGTCAGAACCCAAAGAGCCATTGGCCTTTTTTATAAATTTAGTCCGAATGTTTTTGAATGGATGGATTTCCGAGGTCAGGCCCCGCGCTAAGCATAGCTTGTTGCGCAGGCCCTGGCCCCACCGTCCGATCAAGCAATTCCTGGCGTCCCGCAGAATTTAGAAGCGAAAGTTTTACGTGCCCGACATACCTGGACACGGTTCGCCACGCCCTCTGACGTCACCGGACCTTGAGTGCGCCCGCTGCCACCGGCCACAGGCCATCCCACCGGCCACAGGCTATCCCAGTCAGGGGCAAATAGCGAGCGCCGAAGCGACATGAACCCGGGCTGCCACTACCGGGTGAGGTCAGAAGTCCAGCGCTCTCCTAGCTGAGCTACAGGGGCGGACCTAACCCCAAAGGTCTACAGGAGCAGACCTGACCCCAAATATCACCAGTTGACCTAGATGCTCAAAATGGGATGCCTTTGGATTTTCCTTATGACTGGCATCACGCTACTTTTTATTGTGTCTCTCTCTATCTTTCTCCGTTCGGAAGTTATACTAAGCGCCCTGTACAGTCACTATTTTTGGACGTGGTCGATCAACTGTTGACCTGAAACCTAAAAATCGCATATTGTTAGATTCCTCTTATGACAGGCAACATGCTGGTTCTTACGACATTCCTCTATGTTGCTTGGTTTGGAAGTTAACAAGGGGAGGGGGTCTTTTTAGGAGGTCTAAGTAGGGCGAAGGTGAAAAAGGTCCCCGTAGGGCGAGGGTTAATAGGTGACCAGGAGTTCCCCTGCCCTCAATCCCAGCGGTATTCCAGATTGTGCATTCAATGTGTAAGACGTATTTTGCCCACCATTTATCTCCGTATTGGGACGATGTTTTTATGACATGATGATGGCATGATGAATCTGCACCAGATCTGAGTTAACCCTCGCCCTACGGGGACCTTTTCTCACCTTCGCCCTACGGGGGAACTGACAGCCCCCTGTTAACTTCCAGACCAAGCAACTTAGAGCAATGCGGTAAGAACTAGCATGTTGCCTGTCATGAGAGGAATCTAACAGTTTGCGACTTTTAGGTTTCAGGTCAACGGGTGACCTTCCAGGTCAAGTGAATGACCTAAGATCGACCACGTCCAAAAATAGCGATTTTGCTCTGTCCGTCGTCATTACCAAAGTTATGAGTATACAAATGCCATGGACCGGTAGCCACGATCAATTTAGAGCTACACAGATACAGTCCACACCAGAGCGCTCGAGACACACGAGAAGGTGTTTCGGGCTCACGTAGGCTTACAGCGTCTGCGACAACCAGGTTTCGATAAAATTCCGTTTGTTCGCCGCTCGTGGGAGACGGTTGAAACATGGGCACCGCCAACCGCTCATCAATCTTGAGACACCCTGCAATTCAATTCGGGTAAGTTGAATTTGAATCGGCGCAAAACATAGTCATCAATCACAGGATGATTGATGCCCCGTTCACCCGTTGACCCATTAACCCATTAACAGTGTTTTCGTCGGTTAACTCGACCCACTAACCCGTTTACCCGCCAACACCTTAACCCGTTTAACCCTATTTGTAACAGGGGGGGGGGGGGGGGGGGTCGGATTCCGCCCCCTCATGTTTTTCGCAGATATCTTCAGAACGGCTGGGAGCAGGCCCATGAAATTTTGGAACTTTTCCTAGAATTGAATACCGCATTTGGAGTTAAAATTTGGAGTTCTTAACCTGAACAGAGGCGGTTCCAGGGCACAGTTTTGGGTGGGTTCGGAGGCGACATTTGGCGATAATACGGAAATGCGATCTTCACGGTTTCTTTCTAACTTCCTCAAGTATGAAGGAGTTACATCGGTTTACGGTGATTGCAACAAGTGCAAATTAGTTGATGTTATTGAAATATCATAAAAATTGCATGGCAGAGGCGGTTGGTTTCAGGGGCTTGAAAAGGGGGGGGGGGGGGTTTCCAGGAAGTATTCAATGCTTGGCGGGAAGCCAATATAGCAATGTAAGGAGCATTTATAGCTATCAATATGTAAAAGATAGCTTCTGCTTCCATTATTTGCATAATTTATTACATATAGAGCTTCAGGGGCGTGTTCAGGCACATGAAAAGGGGGTGACTGACATGGTGATGACGATATGCCAGCGATAACGGCGCAATAGACGTTTAGCTTATAATGATATATGCACATATGAGTCCAGAAAAGGGAATAAAGTATTTTTTTTTTTGCAGAGGCGCGCTCAGGAATGGAAAAAAGGGGGTCATATTATTGCAAGGAAACTAAGAGGCATGGGCGTACAATGACATAACATACTGCAGTTTTCGGATGAAACACGCACCACAGGCTACTCTACGAACGATTATAAGATAATA
>JAXIVJ010011533.1:40000-43303 GCA_036785665.1 Chirona hameri
AATATCATCAACGTAACGGCAGTAGATGCACGGTCTCTGGAGTGTCGGACATTTTAGAGCTTTGTTTTCTAGATTGCACATGTACATGTTCGCAAACACCGTCAGACGAATGTACCGTCAGACGAATGGAGTCGCTATGGGCTCACCATTAGGGCCACTGTTTGCGAACATGTACATGTGCAATCTAGAAAACAAAACTCTAAAATGTCCGACACTCCAGAGACCGTTCATCTACTGCCGTTACGTTGATGATATTTTTGTGGATATTCAGGATGAACAGCAGCTTGATCACCTAAAGTGCGTAATGGAAGAACAATCCGTGCTCAACTTCACAACTTAAATGAATGTTCACAACGGCCTATTTCACAAAGAAGTTAGTAATTACACATGTTTGCGATTACAAACGCAAGAAAATATTGCAAACCTCACAAAAAACTATTTCACAAACATTCGCCACCTCTGAATTACCGATTGTAAAGAAAATTGTAAACACAAATGTTAGTACAGCAGCAAGCATGAAATCAAGAACGTTTGTATTAAACTTGATGCTAATGACAAATAATTTGATTGTTAACAAATTCATTTAACAAATATTTACATTGTGGTTTATTTTTTTATTCAATATAAAATTAGTTATAGGGAGAATAATCTTTTAATTAACATTTCATCGGAATGCAAACTCTGATCGTAAAAATACATCTTGGTAAGCAGTTAGAGTAAACAGAATTTGACCATTCACCAGGTGGAGAAGCATAACAACAGAACTACTCTTAAAAGGAAGATCGTTGAATTTCTCGACCATTTTTTCACCTAACCTAGCCGATTTCTTACTTCGTAAAGGGTGAAGGTTCACTGTACATTGCACAAGACATCGTTCACCGCTGCAATTATATCGCCATGCGGTTTCTCCGCGCGGAGGCGCCCCTCACAGCGCAATCGGTAAGGTGCATGCACTGTGACTGGACTTCAAAGCTGGAGATCCCTGTTCGAATCTCTCGGAAAAATAAATTGTTTTGGGCAGCTATACCTATGCATAACTAAACCATTACCCTAACAACCTCACCAAGAAAATAACCTGAACAGTCAAACAATGTCAACTGTCAATGCAGTTTCTGAAATTCAGAACCCCTGACCCACTGGAATTACAAGTTTGTAATTGCAAACATTTCCTCACTTCTGTCAACCTTTGCAATTGCAAACATTTTTACAAACAATATCTTTGTAAAGTAGTTTGTAAATAGTAAATTGAGATTTACTGCCCTGGGGTTTTGTGAAATCCAAATTACAAACATGTGTAAAAATTATTTGTAATTACAAAGAAATTCTTTGTAATTACAAACTTTTTTGCTTTGTGAAATAGGCTACAGATTGCCATTCTTAGATGTAGATATAGACGCTAGTTCTGGTAAATTCATCACAAAGGTATACACGAAACCATCTGACGCCGGCCGATGTCTCAATGCGAATAGTGAATGTCCAGATCGCTACAAGATAAGCACAATTAGATCATTCATTAGGAGAGCTTTCCGCACCTGTTCAGATTGGAATCTTCTAGAAGTTGAGCTTAAACGCATCCGACAGATCCTCGTGAACAATGGTTATTCTAACCGGGACATTGACAGTGAGGTACTAGTGGCCATGCAGAATGCAAGGAACGAGAGACCGCAAGCTAGCAAAAGCCCGTCCCTGAAAATGTACTACCTCAACCAGATGTCTCAATCATACAGAGTAGATGAAAGAGCGATCCGCGAGATTATATCCAGCTGTGTGAACTGTACAAACATAGAAAGGGAAGTAGTTTTGATAATTTACTACAAAAACCAAAAAGTAAGCAACCTGTTCATGAAAAACAATTTGCAAGCGAGTCACACAAGTTGAAGCGTGCCAACGTAGTCTACCGATTCACATGCCCAGAGGTGGATTGCAGGCCCCTCAAGGTAGACTACGTTGGTGCGACAACAACAACCCTGTCACGTCGTTTAACGATGC
The DNA here is from genome assembly GCA_036785665.1 of Chirona hameri. Taxonomy (NCBI): domain Eukaryota; kingdom Metazoa; phylum Arthropoda; class Thecostraca; order Balanomorpha; family Balanidae; genus Chirona; species Chirona hameri. The sequence goes on from JAXIVJ010011533.1 coordinate 41,990, forward strand.
ATTTAGCAGATGGAGCACCCAAAGCCCATATGATGGAGAAACACCAGCGACATCTTACAAGAAAGGATCTTACTGAAAATACTGACATTATCCTGTCCTGCGCTGATAAAAAGAAACTGTTCATTATAGAAGCCTTAGTCATCAAAGAAAGTTCGCCAATCCTGAACGTACAGGCACCTACGTCTGTCACTCTACAGCTATTTAGGCAGTGAAGTGTATGTATGCTGTTCAGTGAGAACCTCCTTAGGATGTTTCTTTGTATGTGTGTAGGTCAATCTCAATTATGGAAGTAACCGAGAAACCAGTGTTGCCATGACAACGTGCGTGTGTATTTTTATATGTAACTGAACAAACTAGGTACTGTGATTTTGGTCATGTCGATACTGTAGATACGACTGTGTAACAATTAATTTCCTGAAAATGGAATACGCATTGTTCCGAAACGTTGAAAGCTTAAAGAAATAAACGAATGTGTAATTTTTATACCTTAATCTTTTCATTACCGACTGTGACAAAACGAACTTTACGATTAATCGAACAGAATAACAAGAAGATCATCAAATGCAAATATGCCTTGGTCTTCAATCAGACATATATATATATATATATATATATATATATATATATATATATATATATATATATATATATATATATATATATATACCTACCTACCTACCTACCTACCTACCTACCTACCTACCTACCTACCTACCTACCTACCTACCTACCTACCTACCTACCTACCTACCTACCTACCTACCTACCTACCTACCTACCTACCTACCTACCTACCTACCTACCTACCTACCTACATACATACATACATACATACATACATACATACATACATACATACATACATACATACATACATACATTTATATAATAAATATATATATATATATATGTATATATATATATATATATATATATATATATATATATATATATATATATATATATATATATATATATATATATATATATATATATATATATATATATATATATATATATATATATATATATATATATATATATATATATATATATATATATATATATATATATATATATATATATATATATATATATATATATATATATATATATATATATATATATATATATATATATATATATATATATATATATATATATATATATATATATATATATATATATATATATATATATATATATATATATATATATATATATATATATATATATATATATATATATATATATATATATATATATATATATATATATATATATATATATATATATATATATATATATATATAT
>JAXIVJ010011534.1:0-43301 GCA_036785665.1 Chirona hameri
AGGAAAGGAACGTCACCGCTGCATCTCTGAGGTAAAACTGGCCCAGAAACATGCGTTTGTATATATATATTCATCAATTTCAAATTTTGACCTTATGTGACCTGACCTTGGCCTGAGTTTGACACTAACTTCACTTGAATGAAGTCAGGTGGTAAAATGACTATCACTATCGAATTATACTTCCAACATAACCCATATAACATATGTCGCATAACTTTCGTATATATTTTGCACATGGTGACCTTCTGTGACATTGACCTTGACCTTTGGCCAACAATCTTACTTTAGCTTATGCGAGATGTGTATTATACCTTTGAGAGCACTTTGGGTGATCATGATCGCAATCGAAGGCTTTGAATGGATAGTACCATACACTCAAATATAACGATTTTTACCTTTGACCTGACCGTGACCTGACATGTGACCTCAATGTGAACCTTTCGGGAATGCTTTAGATGTGCTTCATTGAGAGCTTTCGAATACCGCCTTGCGCATCTCACTGCGATCATTACTTCGGAAGACCCCCCCCCCCCCCCCCCAGTCAATGGCGTTCGACTGAGACCCCCAGTTAAGGGCGGGCTAATTTTATTGACAGATGACAGCCAGAATGGATGGATAAATTTCCAAATTTAGCTTGAAAATGACATCTTTACCTACACATAGGCGTACCCAAGGGAAGGGAAAACGGGACAAATACCCCCCCCCCCCCTGAAGGTCCGTACGCGCCCCCCTTTGCCGCATGTGCCCCTTTGGAAAAAGTTCCGAAGGGGCCCTTCTTCCCTTTTTATTTCGAAAAATGAATACTTTTTCATTTTTATGAAGAAAAAATGTTGAAAATATGCCCCTCTATAAATATAGTGGGCCAAATCCTGTGAGTTTTTTGTGTGTGGGTACCTTATGGCTTATGCCCCCTGATACAAAATTGCCCCCCTCCTGGACTGAATCCTGGGTACGACACTACCTTCATGAAATTTACATCACAGTTGAAAAATGCCTACTTTTTCACTTTATTGGTGTTACTTACAGGAAGGTTCAAATGAATATGACATGACATGCATTCATTAGTCATGTTACTTGGTTTAAGGTTTTGGAGTAATGTCCAACACTAATCCATCCTTTTGCCCAGTAAGTCTAAGCTCCAAAATATATGCTGAAAACTGGGACAGTGATTATGTTTAGGGAGATAATCACCTTTTCCCACAAAAATAGAGGTGGCACCTGAAATCGATAGACGAGGCCAAAATATGATGTAACTTCATCACATTTTGCCTATAAACATTCCTACCGAAAGATATTGGCAGTTTCATACCGACAAGCGAGCCACGCTTATATCGGTCGGTACTCAGCAAGTACTCGGTAGCGAATTCAGTAAATTAGCCTCCCTACGCATTGTTATTTATCATGAAGGTATGCAATATGTTTCCTGCACTCTTATCTTTTGCGAATATGTGCCAAACTTTTATGAACAATCAGCAATCATTTGAAAAAGTGCATTGCAATCGGCAGTTTAGGTTGGCCCCGGACTGCAACCTATTTAGCATCGGCGATTTGTTTATAAGTGCCCATTCAACAACGTTGAATATATTGATGCAAAAGTGCCCAGATGTTGCACTTTCCAATAGTGGAGGGAAAATACCGATCATTAATTTTCCCAAACTTCCAACTTTTAATCAGGGAATAATTGTATTTAATTCTTAAATTTAGATCACATCATTTTAATACCATAACGGTAGCGAAACAAATTGTAGCTAACAAAATACAAAGGTGATTATCTCCCTTTAAGAGCCTCTGTGCGATTTTCAAAAATGGAATCAATTCGGCAAAACTAGCAGTGATAATGTCATATAACAATGCGCATGCTTTTATTGAAGAATAAGCGTATTTGACCTGCGTCGGTTTCCGCTACTGTGTGTTTTCTTTCACTAATGCACTCAAGGCTACTAATGCCTACTAATGCACTCAAGGCTTGTCTTTTTGTCTTTCAAAAAATGAATCGTGAGTGCTAATGCGGTGAATGGCGGTGTACATTTTGTCAAAATAACGGGTGAGTATTCTCCTGGTTATGCATATGACAATGTAAAAACACAAGCCGGGCAAACCGTTAAGGCCAATCATATCGCAGATTCACACTCCAACTTACAACTTAGCAAAGCGACCTAACACGTGCGGTGGCGCTCGGCGCGCCGCGGCACCACGGCGCGTTCTCTCGCGGTGTAATGTGATACCCGCCCGCCCTGGGTCTGCCGCCCTCACATCATCACCCCATATTTATCTTTCATCAACACCTAACGGCTACCAGAATTCGGCGGGACGGGAGGGCGGGAGAGCACGGGTTTTGTTAGTCCTCGAGTAACCGATGTCATTTTACAGCTTCAAACCAACCCAAGAGACGTTTTACTAGTGGATCGCAGGCTTAAGCGCGAACATTTTTAGTATCCATGTGACGACGGTGGTCGTTGGAGCCGATTCAGTGGCTGTTAGTTGTATTCTACTGGTCTATATTGCACCGGCTACAAGTGGCATGATTCAAAACTGTACCAGTCTCTATCGAGCAGGATGCATTGTGCATTTGAGTATAGGTACGTAAGCCGTTTTTTTCTGGGAAATACGCACTGTCTCATTAAAGAGCGCAAAAACGATTGGTGTGAGTGTGACATTGTTAGACTATGTTGATGCATTTCTGTTCAAACGGCTTGCTGATCGGTCATGATAAACTGTTGTCAGATTTTCTGTCTTAGTCTTTGTAACAAATTGTCATGCACCTGGTGTGGTGTGAGTGTGACCTGGTGTGAGTGTGAGTGTGGTCATCAATTAACGACATTTTGCAATGTTTTTTACTTCGGATCACTTCAGGTCATGTCACCAGGTCGCATTAAGTGACCCCATCTCCCCCAAAAATAACATTCGTGCTCAGGCAACAGTGTTTGTCCCGAGCAGTTTTAAACTCACATAATTGAATTAGGCTTAAGTACCTACAAATCGCATATCCTGGATTTGTGTATATATGTGGCGTAAGGTCAGGTCGGTTCCGTGACCTCCCCATTATATGTCAATAGGAAAATATGCAAATCCCTCCCATTCAGAGAATACGCATTACATCAGGCCAATTATTTCAGGATCATGTTTGTATAGCTCATTATTGATGACCCTATGCAACTGTTGCTCAGTGACCCCTACAAGGTCATCTTAGGTCAACTGAGGTCAAAACAAAACAAAGTGCTCCTTCACATTGGACAAGAACGTTGAAGAATCGCCCGCCCGGTTCCCGATCCAATAAGGGCGTTTTACTGGTTTGTAGGTACATACATATACTTACCGTATCTAAGCGAGGCCCAAAATCCCTACGCCAGCTGGAAAAACAGCTAAACACCCTGATAATATGTACCATATGCTCCATATGTACCGAAAATATACTCACTAAAATCGTCATACCCAGATCAATGCAGACCCAGCTAAAACACGAAGGAAATATACGGGCTCCTACGGTTCCCATGGCCCAGCAGAAGCGAACATTTTTCCCGTCAGCAGGCAAGGCTACCGCAAGCGCGCACAGCCCGGCGCTGCCGGGCGAGCGGCTGAGACCCCGCGGGCGGCGGAGCGCCGCCGCGCCCGGCCCGTCAGTGCCGCCGCCGCGGCGGCGCCACTGACACTGTCGGGTTCCACTGTACACCACTCCACTGTGTTCAAGGGATGACACTCAACTAGCGTTTCGTCACACCACCGGCTATGGTGAGACATCTACCGGGCGATATTTGAACCAATAGTTCCCGGAAGGTAGATGTCCTCGGTGTTCTATTTTTGGAGGTCGCAAGTTTTGGCTGCCACTACTTTGTATGTGGCTGGATACCACGATTTTGGCTGCTGCTAGCTTGGTTCATGACGATGTTCCCTACCCGGGCGAAATTTGGATGTCGCAAGCGTTGGATGGTGCTGTTTTGTATGGTACAAGCATTGAATGCTACAACTTTGAACGCTTCCATATACACCCGTCAGGCCGGCGGCGCCGGGCGGCTGGCGGGAGCGCCGGGGCCGGCGCACATATTAAAGTTGAGGGGCGGAGTCATTTTAAGTAAATTCTTTCCATGCAACGCCCATAGGCGTAATGTTAAAATCCGGAAATGTTGGGGGGCGCCCCCCCCCCCCCGCTTCCGACGCTCATGTACAGTGCACCCACAGCGCGCGGGTACGCAAGTAAATTTTCGCATGGCCAGGGGCGGATCTATGGGGGGGGGGGTGTAGAGGCTGAAAGCCTGCCTTAGATTAGAAAACGGCGCCCTCGGACATCCCAGCGCCGTTCTTGCAAAGGATTTGCCGGCGCCGTAGCGTTCTCGGGAGGCCGCCAGGGTGCCCTTGTATCTACGAACAGCATCGTATTACTCTTGGAAAGCAGCCTCAGAAGACATCCTGCCACCCTCACAACGCATTATGCCGCCCTCGGAAGGTACATCGCCGCTCTCATAATGCATTATGCCGCCTTCGGAAGGCGTCATGGCGCCCTCGAAGCGATTTATGCCGTCCTCGGAAAGCAGCGGAAAGCATATTTGACCCGTTGAATTTACATATTGGTGCCCCTCTGGACCATGACACCGCTGTCACCGAGGAAATATGCTGCCCTCGGGCCAGTGCCTAAGAAATCCTGGTTCCGCCCCTGGCTGTAGCTTCGTTAGATAGTACACTACATTAATTACTGTCTTAGGTTCATTAGAACATCCCCGATATCTTCTCATCCTTCCGAAATTCGGCAGTAGATTCAATTTTCCATCAGCAATCCTACGCCTGCCCGTCTTCCCCGCCCCACGGCCACGGCGCGTTTAGGCGAGTTTACATTATGGACTGTTTCAATATGGCGGCCGATTTTACGTACTAGCGGGCGGACCACTTCATGGGGCTGTCCTATCTAGTCTATATATCTATGAGTATAATGGACTCGCTCAGTAGCTATGACGTCATCTCTAATTCCGAGTGCGAATGGTTGTTACAATTCGGGAATTTGCCGCCGGGCATGCAGACAGCTGTCCGTGCGGAGGGGAAATGCTGGCATGCGTACATGCCTGATGTGCGGGCTCACTGGCATGCGGAAGCGTAGGCGTGCGGCCATGTGGAGCGTGCGGCTCGCGGGGCATGCAGGCACAGGCTGGGCGTGCGGAGCGACACGCTGGCCTCGGTAGGCGGCGGAGAAGCACGCTGGCACGCGGAGCATGCAGAGAGGCATGCTTGCCGCGCTAAGCGTGCGAAGAAGCACGCTGGGCACGCTGCGCGTTTGGACGTGCGAAGTATTCACGCTGGGCATGCTGAAAATTGAGAGGAGACGCTGAGCTTTCCGACGCCCGTGGCGTGCGGACGAGAATGTACGTGTTTGATGTGTTTGAGGACGAGAATGTACGTGTTTGATGTGTTTGAAGACGAGAATGTATGTGTTTGATGTGTTTGAGGACGACAATGTACGTGTTTGATGTGTTTGAGGACGAAAATGTACGTGTTCGATGTGTTTGAGGACAATAATGTACGTGTTTGATGTGTTTGAGGACGAGAATGGATGTGTTTGATGTGTTTGAGGATGAGAATGCATGTGTTTCCATGCTGAGCGTGCGGAAAGGAACATGTGTGGAGTGTATGCATCAGCCACAGAAATAATAATAATACCCGGGACAACTCTCCCCGCGGTCCGGGCAGGTCGGGGCCGCGACGACGTGGGTGGCCTCATGGCGAGAGAGGCAGTGGACACTGGACAGGCAAGCAGGGGCGCAGCCAGACCTTCAGAAGGGGGCGGAGGGCGAGCCCCTGGGAGATGCCCTCCCCAAAAATACCCCTGGATATGAAAAACTACCGATTTCAGCCACTTTATTTTGCGAGGCCCCCTTTTCATCATTTTTTTCTTCATTTTTTGATGAGCTGGATTGGACCAGGACCCTCAATAGGGATTGTACTGAGTGCATTACTGACTTGAATTGTTACGTACAGGAGATACAACCTATATTAGGTGACAACGGGGGCGTCGCCGATAATTTTTGAGTGGGGGTCGGGTGAAATGACGACAGAAATGTACCCCCATTTTGATACGTGTATTTAAGCCTTTGCAGCATTTTGTATGTGGATGTTCATGTCATAGTAGGCACTTGTTATTTAGCACCGCCAAGCGGCACGAAATTTGAACGGGTTCGCCTGATAAAACCAGACATATAGGCGGTAGGCCTTGTAGAGGATAAGAAGCTAGAAATGCTATTAATTCAATTCAGCGTTACGACGAACCAAAGACGATGATTATGGCTTCGTTATGACGATTATGATCGATGTGATGCCACGAAGCGGCGTGTACATTTTAATTTTAGGTCCTGGAAAACGAAATGTTAATATTGGAACCAGACCGTGAGTGGAGCCCCTGAGTGTGGGGGGGGGGGGGCAAACATATGATTTTGCCTCCCCATAAATTTGTATGAGGGACCCTCCAAGAAGTTGGTTCGATTTTTCCTTTTGACCGAAACAATGGGCCAGGACCCCGATGTGCCCCCAGCCAGCCCGAGGGGCCTTCTAAGGCCGACAGGGTATGCCATGAGGGGCCCCTCAGAAGGCCTGAGACTTCAACATGGACCTGTCCGACGTTTTTTTAGACCATTCAGAGACCCTGAAAAATAGAGTGGCCTAAATCCGAGGAGATCCCATTTCGCGTCATTTTTTTTTTTGGGGGGGGGGCTTTGGCCGTGGGAGGAAAACCTTTTGCCGAGGGGGCCCCCTGGGTTTCCTTGCCCCTCCATCCGAAAATACGATCCGCCGCCACTGGTACTACTCAGAATGGTGTCTCAAAACCTAAGTAATACCGATATCAGTCACATTGGTATGGATTTTCTAGTCTGTTTATATAAAGTGACACAATCTATGGGTTTAAGTCCTTGAAAAATACCAAAATATAGCTAACCTACTCCTACAGCCTCTTATGTCGACAATTTTCGCAGATGTCCTCAGCAAAGAACGCACATATTTGGGTGTACATTTTAAGCTTATGAGGCATTCTGGGAAAATACTTCTATGTCGACCGATACAATTATTATTTCAACTTTCATATACACCTTTAAATATTGTCTTACGCTTCATAAAACTAAGTAAATGCATAAAAAGGCATACGCACACACGCCCGTACATTGCCAGCGAACCAATACGGCGAACCCGTTGAAATTTAAACAAATGATTCTCCCCCGGTTTCACGTCATCACAACCTGACCAATCACCATCGAGCTTGCTCAAGACTGATTGGTCAATTCTAGCTGATATACAAATATAGCCTATGAGCAGATCCGATAAACACGGCCAAGATGCTGGAAGTTGCTCGCGGGGTTATCACACTGTTTACCAATGTTGAAGGAGCAGAGTACACCCCCCTGGTCCAGGGTATCGTTGAGTGATGCTGGAAGTTGCTGGCGGTTGTCACACTGTTTACCAATGTTGAAGGAGCAGAGTACACCCCCCTGGTCCAGGGTATCGTTGAGTGATGCTGGAAGTTGCTGGCGGTTGTTCCACTGTTTACCAATGTTGAAGGAGCAGAGTACACCCCCTGGTCCAGGGTATCGTTGAGTGATGCTGGAAGTTGCTGGCGGTTGTCACACTGTTTACCAATGTTGAAGGAGCAGAGTACACCCCCCTGGTCCAGGGTATCGTTGAGTGATGCTGGAAGTTGCTGGCGGTTGTCCCACTGTTTACCAATGTTGAAGGAGCAGAGTACACCCCCCTGGTCCAGGGTATCGTTGAGTGATGCTGGAAGTTGCTGGCGGTTGTCACACTGTTTACCACTGTTGAAGGAGCAGAGTACACCCCCCTGGTCCAGGGTATCGTTGAGTGATGCTGGAAGTTGCTGGCGGTTGTCACACTGTTTACCAATGTTGAAGGAGCAGAGTACACCCCCCTGGTCCAGGGTATCGTTGAGTGATGCTGGAAGTTGCTGGCGGTTGTCACACTGTTTACCAATGTTGAAGGAGCAGAGTACACCCCCCTGGTCCAGGGTATCGTTGAGTGATGCTGGAAGTTGCTGGCGGTTGTCACACTTGTTACCAATGTTGAAGGAGCAGAGTACACCCCCCTGGTCCAGGGTATCGTTGAGTGATGCTGGAAGTTGCTCGCGGTTGTCACACTTGTTACCAATGTTGAAGGAGCAGAGTACACCCCCCTGGTCCAGGGTAGCGTTGAGTGATGCTGGAAGTTGCTCGCGGTTGTCACACTGTTTACCAATGTTGAAGGAGCAGAGTACACCCCCCTGGTCCAGGGTATCGTTGAGTGATGCTGGAAGTTGCTGGCGGTTGTCACACTGTTTACCAATGTTGAAGGAGCAGAGTACACCCCCCTGGTCCAGGGTATCGTTGAGTGATGCTGGAAGTTGCTGGCGGTTGTCACACTGTTTACCACTGTTGAAGGAGCAGAGTACACCCCCCTGGTCCAGGGTATCGTTGAGTGATGCTGGAAGTTGCTGGCGGTTGTCCCACTGTTTACCACTGTTGAAGGAGCAGAGTACACCCCCCTGGTCCAGGGTATCGTTGAGTGATGCTGGAAGTTGCTGGCGGTTGTCCCACTGTTTACCACTGTTGAAGGAGCAGAGTACACCCCCCTGGTCCAGGGTATCGTTGAGTGATGCTGGAAGTTGCTGGCGGTTGTCCCACTGTTTACCACTGTTGAAGGAGCAGAGTACACCCTCCTGGTCCAGGGTATCGTTGAGTGATGCTGGAAGTTGCTGGCGGTTGTCCCACTGTTTACCACTGTTGAAGGAGCAGAGTACACCCCCTGGTCCAGGGTATCGTTGAGTGATGCTGGAAGTTGCTGGCGGTTGTCCCACTGTTTACCACTGTTGAAGGAGCAGAGTACACCCCCCTGGTCCAGGGTATCGTTGAGTGATGCTGGAAGTTGCTGGCGGTTGTTCCACTGTTTACCACTGTTGAAGGAGCAGAGTACACCCCCCTGGTCCAGGGTATCGTTGAGTGATGCTGGAAGTTGCTGGCGGTTGTCCCACTGTTTACCACTGTTGAAGGAGCAGAGTACACCCCCCTGGTCCAGGGTATCGTTGAGTGATGCTGGAAGTTGCTGGCGGTTGTCACACTGTTTACCAATGTTGAAGGAGCAGAGTACACCCCCCTGGTCCAGGGTATCGTTGAGTGATGCTGGAAGTTGCTGGCGGTTGTCCCACTGTTTACCACTGTTGATGGAGCAGAGTACACCCCCCTGGTCCAGGGTATCGTTGAGTGATGCTGGAAGTTGCTGGCGGTTGTCTCACACTGTTTACCACTGTTGAAGGAGCAGAGTACACCCCCTGGTCCAGGGTATCGTTGAGTGATGCTGGAAGTTGCTGGCGGTTGTCACACTGTTTACCACTGTTGAAGGAGCAGAGTACACCCCCCTGGTCCAGGGTAGCGTTGAGTGATGCTGGAAGTTGCTGGCGGTTGTCTCACACTGTTTACCATTGTTGAAGGAGCAGAGTACACCCCCCTGGTCCAGGGTATCGTTGAGTGATGCTGGAAGTTGCTGGCGGTTGTCTCACACTGTTTACCACGGTTGAAGGAGCAGAGTACACCCCCCTGGTCCAGGGTAGCGTTGAGTGATGCTGGAAGTTGCTGGCGGTTGTCACACTGTTTACCACTGTTGAAGGAGCAGAGTACACCCCCCTGGTCCAGGGTAGCGTTGAGTGATGCTGGAAGTTGCTGGCGGTTGTCACACTGTTTACCAATGTTGAAGGAGCAGAGTACACCCCCCTGGTCCAGGGCATCGTTGAGTGATGCTGGAAGTTGCTCGCGGTTGTCCCACTGTTTACCAATGTTGAAGGAGCAGAGTACACCCCCCTGGTCCAGGGTATCGTTGAGTGATGCTGGAAGTTGCTGGCGGTTGTCCCACTGTTTACCAATGTTGAAGGAGCAGAGTACACCCCCCTGGTCCAGGGCATCGTTGAGTGATGCTGGAAGTTGCTCGCGGTTGTCCCACTGTTTACCAATGTTGAAGGAGCAGAGTACACCCCCCTGGTCCAGGGTATCGTTGAGTGATGCTGGAAGTTGCTGGCGGTTGTCCCACTGTTTACCACTGTTGAAGGAGCAGAGTACACCCCCCTGGTCCAGGGTATCGTTGAGTGATGCTGGAAGTTGCTGGCGGTTGTCCCACTGTTTACCAATGTTGAAGGAGCAGAGTACACCCCCCTGGTCCAGGGCATCGTTGAGTGATGCTGGAAGTTGCTGGTGGTTGTCCCACTGTTTACCAATGTTGAAGGAGCAGAGTACACCCCCCTGGTCCAGGGTATCGTTGAGTGATGCTGGAAGTTGCTGGCGGTTGTCACACTGTTTACCAATGTTGAAGGAGCAGAGTACACCCCCCTGGTCCAGGGTATCGTTGAGTGATGCTGGAAGTTGCTGGCGGTTGTCACACTGTTTACCAATGTTGAAGGAGCAGAGCACACACCCCTGGTCCAGGGCATCGTTGAGTGATGCTGGAAGTTGCTCGCGGTTGTCCCACTGTTTACCAATGTTGAAGGAGTAGAGTACACCCCCCCTGGTCCAGGGCATCGTTGAGTGATGCTGGAAGTTGCTCGCGGTTGTCCCACTGTTTACCAATGTTGAAGGAGCAGAGTACACCCCCCTGGTCCAGGGTATCGTTGAGTGATGCTGGAAGTTGCTGGCGGTTGTCCCACTGTTTACCACTGTTGAAGGAGCAGAGTACACCCCCCTGGTCCAGGGTAGCGTTGAGTGATGCTGGAAGTTGCTGGCGGTTGTCACACTGTTTACCAATGTTGAAGGAGCAGAGTACACCCCCCTGGTCCAGGGTATCGTTGAGTGATGCTGGAAGTTGCTGGCGGTTGTCCCACTGTTTACCAATGTTGAAGGAGCAGAGTACACCCCCCTGGTCCAGGGTATCGTTGAGTGATGCTGGAAGTTGCTGGCGGTTGTCACACTGTTTACCAATGTTGAAGGAGCAAAGTACACCCCCCTGGTCCAGGGTATCGTTGAGTGATGCTGGAAGTTGCTGGCGGTTGTCACACTGTTTACCAATGTTGAAGGAGCAGAGTACACCCCCTGGTCCAGGGTATCGTTGAGTGATGCTGGAAGTTGCTGGCGGTTGTCACACTGTTTACCAATGTTGAAGGAGCAGAGTACACCCCCCTGGTCCAGGGTATCGTTGAGTGATGCTGGAAGTTGCTGGCGGTTGTCACACTGTTTACCAATGTTGAAGGAGCAGAGTACACCCCCCTGGTCCAGGGTATCGTTGAGTGATGCTGGAAGTTGCTGGCGGTTGTAACACTGTTTACCAATGTTGAAGGAGCAGAGTACACCCCCCTGGTCCAGGGTAGCGTTGAGTGATGCTGGAAGTTGCTGGCGGTTGTCCCACTTGTTACCAATGTTGAAGGAGCAGAGTACACCCCCCTGGTCCAGGGTATCGTTGAGTGATGCTGGAAGTTGCTGGCGGTTGTCTCACTGTTTACCACTGTTGAAGGAGCAGAGTACACCCCCCTGGTCCAGGGTATCGTTGAGTGATGCTGGAAGTTGCTGGCGGTTGTCACACTGTTTACAAATGTTGAAGGAGCAGAGTACACCCCCCTGGTCCAGGGTAGCGTTGAGTGATGCTGGAAGTTGCTCGCGGTTGTCTCACACTGTTTACCAATGTTGAAGGAGCAGAGTACACCCCCCTGGTCCAGGGTATCGTTGAGTGATGCTGGAATTTGCTGGCGGTTTTCACACTGTTTACCACTGTTGAAGGAGCAGAGTACACCCCCCTGGTCCAGGGTATCGTTGAGTGATGCTGGAAGTTGCTGGCGGTTGTCTCACACTGTTTACCAATGTTGAAGGAGCAGAGTACACCCCCCTGGTCCAGGGTAGCGTTGGGTGATGCTGGAAGTTGCTGGCGGTTGTCACACTGTTTACCACTGTTGAAGGAGCAGAGTACACCCCCCCCCCCCCCCCTGGTCCAGGGTATCGTTGAGTGATGCTGGAAGTTGCTGGCGGTTGTCACACTGTTTACCACTGTTGAAGGAGCAGAGTACACCCCCCTGGTCCAGGGTATCGTTGAGTGATGCTGGAAGTTGCTGGCGGTTGTCACACTGTTTACCACTGTTGAAGGAGCAGAGTACACCCCCCTGGTGCAGGGTATCGTTGAGTGATGCTGGAAGTTGCTGGCGGTTGTCACACTGTTTACCAATGTTGAAGGAGCAGAGTACACCCACCTGGTCCAGGGTATCGTTGAGTGATGCTGGAAGTTGCTGGCGGTTGTCTCACACTGTTTACCACTGTTGAAGGAGCAGAGTACACCCCCCCCCCCTGGTCCAGGGTATCGTTGAGTGATGCTGGAAGTTGCTGGCGGTTGTCACACTGTTTACCAATGTTGAAGGAGCAGAGTACACCCCCCTGGTCCAGGGTATCGTTGAGTGATGCTGGAAGTTGCTGGCAGTTGTCACACTGTTTACCAATGTTGAAGGAGCAGAGTACACCCCCCTTGTCCAGGGTATCGTTGAGTGATGCTGGAAGTTGCTGGCGGTTGTCACACTGTTTACCAATGTTGAAGGAGCAGAGTACACCCCCCTGGTCCAGGGTATCGTTGAGTGATGCTGGAAGTTGCTGGCGGTTGTCACACTGTTTACCAATGTTGAAGGAGCAGAGTACACCCCCCTGGTCCAGGGTAGCGTTGAGTGATGCTGGAAGTTGCTCGCGGTTGTCTCACACTGTTTACCAATGTTGAAGGAGCAGAGTACACCCCCCTGGTCCAGGGTATCGTTGAGTGATGCTGGAAGTTGCTGGCGGTTTTCACACTGTCTACCACTGTTGAAGGAGCAGAGTACACCCCCCTGGTCCAGGGTATCGTTGAGTGATGCTGGAAGTTGCTGGCGGTTGTCTCACACTGTTTACCAATGTTGAAGGAGCAGAGTACACCCCCCTGGTCCAGGGTAGCGTTGGGTGATGCTGGAAGTTGCTGGCGGTTGTCACACTGTTTACCACTGTTGAAGGAGCAGAGTACACCCCCCCCCCTGGTCCAGGGTATCGTTGAGTGATGCTGGAAGTTGCTGGCGGTTGTCACACTGTTAACCACTGTTGAAGGAGCAGAGTACACCCCCCTGGTCCAGGGTATCGTTGAGTGATGCTGGAAGTTGCTGGCGGTTGTCACACTGTTTACCACTGTTGAAGGAGCAGAGTACACCCCCCTGGTCCAGGGTATCGTTGAGTGATGCTGGAAGTTGCTGGCGGTTGTCACACTGTTTACCAATGTTGAAGGAGCAGAGTACACCCACCTGGTCCAGGGTATCGTTGAGTGATGCTGGAAGTTGCTGGCGGTTGTCTCACACTGTTTACCACTGTTGAAGGAGCAGAGTACACCCCCCCCCCCCTGGTCCAGGGTATCGTTGAGTGATGCTGGAAGTTGCTGGCGGTTGTCGCACTGTTTACCAATGTTGAAGGAGCAGAGTACACCCCCCTGGTCCAGGGTATCGTTGAGTGATGCTGGAAGTTGCTGGCGGTTGTCGCACTGTTTACCACTGTTGAAGGAGCAGAGTACACCCCCCTGGTCCAGGGTATCGTTGAGTGATGCTGAAAGTTGCTGGCGGTTGTCACACTGTTTACCACTGTTGAAGGAGCAGAGTACACCCCCCTGGTCCAGGGTATCGTTGAGTGATGCTGGAAGTTGCTGGCGGTTGTCACACTGTTTACCAATGTTGAAGGAGCAGAGTACACCCCCCTAGTCCAGGGTATCGTTGAGTGATGCTGGAAGTTGCTGGCGGTTGCCACACTGTTTACCAATGTTGAAGGAGCAGAGTACACCCCCCTGGTCCAGGGTATCGTTGAGTGATGCTGGAAGTTGCTGGCGGTTGTCACACTGTTTACCAATGTTGAAGGACCAGAGTACACCCCCCTGGTCCAGGGTATCGTTGAGTGATGCTGGAAGTTGCTGGCGGTTGTCGCACTGTTTACCAATGTTGAAGGAGCAGAGTACACCCCCCTTGTCCAGGGTATCGTTGAGTGATGCTGGAAGTTGCTGGCGGTTGTCACACTGTTTACCACTGTTGAAGGAGCAGAGTACACCCCCCTGGTCCAGGGTATCGTTGAGTGATGCTGGAAGTTGCTGGCGGTTGTCACACTGTTTACCAATGTTGAAGGAGCAGAGTACACCCCCCTGGTCCAGGGTATCGTTGAGTGATGCTGGAAGTTGCTGGCGGTTGTCACACTGTTTACCAATGTTGAAGGACCAGAGTACACCCCCCTGGTCCAGGGTATCATTGAGTGATGCTGGAAGTTGCTGGCGGTTGTCACACTGTTTACCAATGTTGAAGGAGCAGAGTACACCCCCCTGGTCCAGGGTATCGTTGAGTGATGCTGGAAGTTGCTGGCGGTTGTCACACTGTTTACCAATGTTGAAGGAGCAGAGTACACCCCCCTGGTCCAGGGTATCGTTGAGTGATGCTGGAAGTTGCTGGCGGTTGTCACACTGTTTACCAATGTTGAAGGAGCAGAGTACACCCCCCTGGTCCAGGGTATCGTTGAGTGATGCTGGAAGTTGCTGGCGGTTGTCACACTGTTTACCAATGTTGAAGGAGCAGAGTACACCCCCCTGGTCCAGGGTATCGTTGAGTGATGCTGGAAGTTGCTGGCGGTTGTCACACTGTTTACCAATGTTGAAGGAGCAGAGTACACCCCCCTGGTCCAGGGTATCGTTGAGTGATGCTGGAAGTTGCTGGCGGTTGTCACACTGTTTGCCAATGTTGAAGGAGCAGAGTACACCCCCCTGGTCCAGGGTATCGTTGAGTGATGCTGGAAGTTGCTGGCGGTTGTCAAACTGTTTACCAATGTTGAAGGACCAGAGTACACCCCCCTGGTCCAGGGTATCGTTGAGTGATGCTGGAAGTTGCTGGCGGTTGTCACACTGTTTACCAATGTTGAAGGAGCAGAGTACACCCCCCTGGTCCAGGGTATCGTTGAGTGATGCTGGAAGTTGCTCGCGGTTGTCACACTGTTTACCACTGTTGAAGGAGCAGAGTACACCCCCCTGGTCCAGGGTAGCGTTGAGTGATGCTGGAAGTTGCTGGCGGTTGTCTCACACTGTTTACCACTGTTGAAGGAGCAGAGTACACCCCCCTGGTCCAGGGTATCGTTGAGTGATGCTGGAAGTTGCTGGCGGTTGTCACACTGTTTACCAATGTTGAAGGAGCAGAGTACACCCCCCTGGTCCAGGGTAGCGTTGAGTGATGCTGGAAGTTGCTGGCGGTTGTCTCACACTGTTTACCACTGTTGAAGGAGCAGAGTACACCCCCTGGTCCAGGGTATCGTTGAGTGATGCTGGAAGTTGCTGGCGGTTGTCACACGGTTTACCACTGTTGAAGGAGCAGAGTACACCCCCCTGGTCCAGGGTAGCGTTGAGTGATGCTGGAAGTTGCTGGCGGTTGTCTCACACTGTTTACCACTGTTGAAGGAGCAGAGTACACCCCCCTGGTCCAGGGTATCGTTGAGTGATGCTGGAAGTTGCTGGCGGTTGTCACACTGTTTACCACTGTTGAAGGAGCAGAGTACACCCCCCTGGTCCAGGGTATCGTTGAGTGATGCTGGAAGTTGATGGCGGTTGTCACACTGTTTACCACTGTTGAAGGAGCAGAGTACACCCCCCTGGTCCAGGGTATCGTTGAGTGATGCTGGAAGTTGCTGGCGGTTGTCACACTGTTTACCACTGTTGAAGGAGCAGAGTACACCCCCCTGGTCCAGGGTATCGTTGAGTGATGCTGGAAGTTGCTGGCGGTTGTCACACTGTTTACCACTGTTGAAGGAGCAGAGTACACCCCCCTGGTCCAGGGTATCGTTGAGTGATGCTGGAAGTTGCTGGCGGTTGTCACACTGTTTACCACTGTTGAAGGAGCAGAGTACACCCCCTGGTCCAGGGTATCGTTGAGTGATGCTGGAAGTTGCTGGCGGTTGTCACACTGTTTACCACTGTTGAAGGAGCAGAGTACACCCCCCTGGTCCAGGGTATCGTTGAGTGATGCTGGAAGTTGCTGGCGGTTGTCACACTGTTTACCACTGTTGAAGGAGCAGAGTACACCCCCCTGGTCCAGGGTAGCGTTGAGTGATGCTGGAAGTTGCTGGCGGTTGTCACACTGTTTACCAATGTTGAAGGAGCAGAGTACACCCCCCTGGTCCAGGGTATCGTTGAGTGATGCTGGAAGTTGCTGGCGGTTGTCACACTGTTTACCACTGTTGAAGGAGCAGAGTACACCCCCCTGGTCCAGGGTATCGTTGAGTGATGCTGGAAGTTGCTGGCGGTTGTCACACTGTTTACCAATGTTGAAGGAGCAGAGTACACCCCCCTGGTCCAGGGTATCGTTGAGTGATGCTGGAAGTTGCTGGCGGTTGTCACACTGTTTACCAATGTTGAAGGAGCAGAGTACACCCCCCTGGTCCAGGGTATCGTTGAGTGATGCTGGAAGTTGCTGGCGGTTGTCACACTGTTTACCAATGTTGAAGGAGCAGAGTACACCCCCCTGGTCCAGGGTATCGTTGAGTGATGCTGGAAGTTGCTGGCGGTTGTCCCACTGTTTACCCATGTTGAAGGAGCAGAGTACACCCCCCTGGTCCAGGGTAGCGTTGAGTGATGCTGGAAGTTGCTCGCGGTTGTCACACTGTTTACCACTGTTGAAGGAGCAGAGTACACCCCCCTGGTCCAGGGTATCGTTGAGTGATGCTGGAAGTTGCTCGCGGTTGTCACACTGTTTACCCATGTTGAAGGAGCAGAGTACACCCCCCTGGTCCAGGGTAGCGTTGAGTGATGCTGGAAGTTGCTGGCGATTGTCACACTGTTTACCCATGTTGAAGGAGCAGAGTACACCCCCCTGGTCCAGGGTAGCGTTGAGTGATGCTGGAAGTTGCTGGCGGTTGTCACACTGTTTACCACTGTTGAAGGAGCAGAGTACACGCCCCTGGTCCAGGGTATCGTTGAGTGATGCTGGAAGTTGCTGGCGGTTGTCACACTGTTTACCACTGTTGAAGGAGCAGAGTACACCCCCCTGGTCCAGGGTAGCGTTGAGTGATGCTGGAAGTTGCTGGCGGTTGTCACACTGTTTACCAATGTTGAAGGAGCAGAGTACACCCCCCTGGTCCAGGGTATCGTTGAGTGATGCTGGAAGTTGCTGGCGGTTGTCACACTGTTTACCACTGTTGAAGGAGCAGAGTACACCCCCCTGGTCCAGGGTATCGTTGAGTGATGCTGGAAGTTGCTGGCGGTTGTCACACTGTTTACCACTGTTGAAGGAGCAGAGTACACCCCCTGGTCCAGGGTATCGTTGAGTGATGCTGGATGTTGCTGGCGGTTGTCACACTGTTTACCACTGTTGGAGGAGCAGAGTACACCCCCCTGGTCCAGGGTATCGTTGAGTAACAATGCGCCGTTCGTCTTTATTTACGGGAAACCTCACATTTCAATATTTAGAGTATATGTTAGCGTCTAGCTAATCGAGTCCTCGGTAGCTGCCGTCTCTTCCCTGTTCCGCGGCCATTCCACTTGATAAACGTCGATCTCTTTGCATCACCGACATCAATATAATACCTAGACAGCCAACTCGCGCGCCGCATACGTCGGACGGCCCGTTCCTACACTGTGTGGTGGCGTCAGCTGTCCTGGGGGGGGGGGGGCAAAACATCGCGGGCGCCATAAGGACAAGGGCGGATCCAGCCGGCCGTTTTGGGAGGCCAAAACGTTTTTTAGCAGACCTTACCTACCCCCAATTTCGAATTTCTTCCCGGATTTGGGCCACTTTATTTTGCAACCACACGATTTCGAATTTTGTGTGTATATTTTTCTTTTTACCTTTTGGGATATCGAAAAAGGAAAGATGTCAGCTTGCAGTTTGTATTGCTCCGACATTGCCATACACTGAGCAAAACTATGTCAATTGTCAGCTGTACCCAGGGGCGTCGCCGATAATTTTTTAGTGGAGGGGTCGGCTGAAATGACGAAAAAAATGTACCCCAATTTGTTATGGGTGTATTTAAGTTTTTGCAGCATTTTTAATGTGGATTTGCATATTATAGTAGGTACTTGTTATTTAGCGCCGCGAAGCGTCGTGATTTTTTTTCGGGTTTGCCTGATAAAACCCAGAAACATAGACATCTTTATCTTCTTAGCCTTGTAGAGGATAAGAAGCTAAAAATGTTATTCATTCAATTCAGCGTTACGACGAAACGAAGACGATGACGATGGCTTCGTTATGACGATGGCCACTGATGTGACGCCGCGAAACGGCGTGAACATTTTAATTTTAGGTCGTGGAAAACGCAATTTTAATATTGGAACCAGACCGTGAGTGGAGCCAAGCCTCAGTGCCAGAGTGGAGCCAAGCCCCTTTTCCTGGTTGCACATCTTGGTATGATGAAACATGTTGAAATGAAGGTAGTCTTTCATATACATTAGCCTCGGATAGTAAATAGCTTCGGATAAGCGCTCAATAGTACATATGATAATAATAACTGTATGCAATATACATATGTACCGAACTGTAACAAACAACTAGTAACAGTGAAAATGGTTGCAAAGCAGCAAGAGGCAGGACAGCTTTTCCGCGCATAAATGGTCCCTGTGGTTCTGGGGGAGCCTGGGGGAGATGGCTTGGGGAGATGGTCCTGGCCTGGTCCCCACTACTACCTCTTCGGTCCAGCAAATTAGGCTCCGCTGGAGCAGCTTCCGGGTGCTGATCTCTGAGTCATTGCGTTCGCGTCGCCTTTTTCGGAACTCGGCAGACTAGCTAAACATGTAGCCCGATTGAAAGTTAATATTTTATGAAGGAAGTGGGCCCTGGGGCCAGCAATTACCATCGGCTAAGGAGAAGAAATGAAGAAAAATAGAAGAAAAAAAAAACAGGAACCGGCACCGCCACCGCCACCGGCCCACTCAGACCTCCAGAGGGCTCAATCTGACCTCCATATGGCCCACTTTGATATCCAGAAGGCTCCTCTGGATACCATCTGGCTTCCAGAGAGCCCACTCTGACCTCCACAGGGCCCACTCCGGCTTCCGGATGGCCGGGTCACAGCATTGTGGTCACGTGATGGTGGTGGGCCAGTGCTGGCGTGGTGGCGAATGGTGGACACTGAACACCCGCATAGCTGAAAGTGTGCTGAAAGTGTAATTTTGCGATAGTTACTTGTCAGTGTGTGCGAGCATGATGTGTATGTGTGTAAGTTGTTTAAAGTTCCATCCGCATTAACAATGACGTGACCTCAGAATAGCCGACGTGTATTGTCGGAGAGTGACCAAGTTGTCAAATACAAGGTCGCTAACGTGCTTAAAGCGCTCGTTTGAACTTCGAAAGCTTACGGTTCGAGTCCAGTCCGGTTCGCTTGCCTTTTACGTTTATATTGTTGATTCTACCGTTCTAAGGAGCATGCTGGGCTGGCTGACAATGGACCCATAGTTCTAAATCTGACGGCCGTTTGGCGCAGGGGTCGGTGACCGCGGTCGGTGACCTGTCGGTCGGTGACCACGGTCGGTGACCTGTCGGTCGGTGACCTGTCGGTCGGTGACCACGGCCTACCGTTCAGTGTCCGAAACTATCTGTTTGGTTTGGTTTGGTTTGTGGACCAAAACACCATATCCTCTTGGGACAAAGGCGCTAACTGGAACTCTCACCCTGTTCCTAGGGATATGGGGGCCGGGACGACTTTTTCAGAGGCCCGCCGAGGGATTTGAACCCCGGTCTCCGGCACAAAAAGTAAGTATCTTGCCACCGTGCCAGATTGCTCCCCCGAAATTATCGGATGAGCTGAACCTGCTGTGCCGCATTACAGCCATGTATTGCGGTACAGCCTATAACCTGACTGTCTGCTGAAGATCACAAATTACCAGGCTCGAGTCATTTGAGTCTTTGGAGGATTTGGCCACTGAGTCTTTTTCTGCGTATTTTTCCCCATCAAACTCATTGCTGTCAACTAGACTGGTAGGAATAAATCATGAGCCCACACACCATTCACATCAGCGGATACAGGGACGACAAAAGCAACCACAATAAGCCACCCAACCTAAGAGGTCGATTGGCTATCAGCTGCAGAACAACCTGGCATCGGGCGTGTCTCAGCGCTGTCGTCAACTCTCTGGCAATGCCCAGGCAATCTTTTTTGTGGAACTGGGGTTGTGTTATGAGATTGTGTGAGGTATGTACTTGGGACACAAGAGACAAGCTTTGCTGAGCGTTGTACTCATAACCAGGGCTGCAGAGTCGATCGGTTTTCAGGTGATTCCGACTCCGACTCCGACCCTTCGGAGTCGATTCCGACTCCGACTCTGACTCCGAGATCGACCTCGACCTTTAATTAGCTGAAGCGATTGTCAACAAGCACAAGAAGTAACCACCCATAACAAAATTCTCCCGTTTCAAGATTGGAGCTTATTTGATGGAAAATATAGCAATTCAATGCAATTGATAGACAATGTCTGACCAGAGCTTCCGATTTTATAATTCTGGAAGTCCAAACAATATAATTTGTCAAGTCTTGAGATAACCCTACCATCCACATGAATACTAAGCAATAATTATATGCTATCAGCGTTGTCAATTTTTCAAATGATGGGGGGGGGCGAACAGGGACGGGTCCAAGGGGGCCTATATCAGCGCCACGGTTTTACCAAAACGACTGAAATTGACAAAAAACAACACATTTCATGATTGTAAAAGAAAATGTAAGGAATAGATACATCAAGTTTGTTTTAAATCAGTTCTTAACGCAAAAATAAAGCCACACGAGTTTTGACCTTGTGTCGGACGGCGCCTCAAACCAAAGTTTTAGCCGAGCCTCCGACCGACCAATGGCTTTCAGAATGGCCGAGAATCTCAGAATCTCAAACTGGCAGAGGGCCCTCTCGGGCCTGACAATGGCCCTCTTGGATACGCCTAGGGAATTATCAGGTATTGCAAAGGCCCTCTCAGACTCCATCTCTCAGGCCTCGTAAGGACCCTCTCATACTAGCATATAAGTAAAGCCTTTCCCAGGGACGCTCAGCCAGGGGGGGGGGGGGGGCAAGGGGGGGAAATTGTCCCCCCCTTACGGGTCACAGGGGGCCCAACCGAGATTAGCCCAGATACCATTTGTATTAGCTAAATTGCTTTCAAAAAGTCACAGAGGAGCCCTCAAACCAGGGAAGGGTCACTCGTGCATGTCAAGGGCCCTCAGAGACACTGAAAGGCTTTCGTAGCCGGCCCAGGGGGCCTCTGGGGCATGTCCAGGGGCCCATTGATCCCACCGATGGACCCAAAAAACTGCCAGGGGCCTCTCGAGCATGCCCAGGGGCCCATTGAGCCCACTTAAGGGAGCACAAACATACCCAGGGACCTTTCGAGCATGCCCTGGGGCCCATTGAGCTCACTCAGGGGCCCCCACAAACCTGCCCAGGGACCTCTAGAGCATGTCCACTTGTCCAGGGGCCAATTGAGCCCACCCACGGCCCAACAAACACGCCCAGTGGCCTCTCGAGCATGTCCAGCGGCCCATTGAGTATGTTCAGGGCCTCTCAAGCCTGGCCAGGGGCCTATTATAGTCTGTTCTGGGGGCCTCTCGAACCTGCACAGGGGCCCATAATAGTTGTCCCAGAGGCCCATCGAGTCTGTTCAGGGGCCTCTCGAACCTGCCCAGGGGCCTCTAGAGCTTGCTCAGGGGCCCATTGAGCCTGTTCAAGGGCCTCTTGAACCTGCCTAGTGCCACTAGAGTCTGTTCAGGGGCCTCTCGAGCTTTCCCAATGGTCCATTGATCCTGTTCAGGGGCCTCTCGAACCTGCCCAGGGGCTATTAGAGTCTGTTCAGGGGCCTGTTGATCTTATCCAGAGGGCCATTGAGTCTGTGGACGGGGCCCTCGAGCCTGCCCAGGGGTTTAGTGATGTCATTTTCAGAAAATTCCTGAAACTTGACCAAACCGATACCAATTGCATTGTACCTATGCTGACCGAAAACCAAACCGATTTTTTCCAACCCGAAAATGATCGATTTTTGACCGACTTTCAATATTGGTGTAAGAGGTCGGCAAGCGTTACTTTTGCATATGCAGGTGCATTTTTTTTAGGGGAAAGAAATACCTCAATAATACTTAACAGGATTGATGATCAGAATCCAAATTAATTGCCTGCCATTCTTATTTCCCAGCTGGATACATGCAGAACATGCCGAACTTCTTGCAAAAAAAGGTGGCCGGTCTGATGCATATGGCTGACTTGCTCGACAGAAACATACCTAAAATGTGTTATCTGACCAACCAATAACCGATTCGGTTTTGAAAATTTTTTGGGAATACCAAAATTTTGGTTACCGAATGACATCACTACAGGGGTTGCTAGCTGTCGCCTGGAGCGCCTACTATAGCTGGAGCGCCTGCTAGCCGTGGTCGGCGCGGTCATAAAGAGCGGTAATGTGCTGTACTCTGACCCACCTGGTGCAATGTTGTCTTGGGTTTAAAATTGGTAATTTGATAAGTCTGATGAGTTTTTGAATTCGGGTGGGGGGGGGGGGGTTGGTACAAAACAATTTAACAATTTTCCCTCTCAGGAGAGCGTGATGCAATATTTGTCCGCCAGGGGCGTCGCCAACGGGAGGGTCGGGGGGAGGTCTGGGCAAACTCCCCCACCTTTAGAAGGCGGGGATGGGGGGGGGGGGCGTCACTGACGGGAGGGTCGGGAGGGGGGGGGGGGTCTGGGCAAACTCCCCCACCTTTAGAAGGCGGGGATGGGAGGAGGGGGTCGACCGACCCCCCCCCCCCCCCCCCCCCCCCCCCCCACACACACACACACACACACACACACACACACACACACACACACACACACACACACACACACACACACACACACACACACACACACACACACACACACACACACACACACACATTTTACTGGAAAAAATTAACAATTTATCGTAAACATTGCCTTTGCAGTGCAGTCAAAGTCCAGCTATCTAGTGTCAAAAACTGGACAATTTCGCGCCGCTTCGCGGCATGACACAAGTTTCGCAATTGCTTATACAAATTTGGAAAATGGGAAAAGAATTTCATTAAGTGTCTGGCAGAGGCTCTCATTGGCGTTAATTACTAGCCTCAGCCTCCAGGGCCCATTCACTTAATCAAATATTAACTTTTAAGTTTCAAGCAGGCTACATGTTTAGCTAGTTTGCCGAGTTCCGAAAAAGGCGACGCGAACGCAAAAGCAGACTGGTTATTGATTCGACACTGATTGAATCGATTGGAATCGTTCAATCAAAATTCCTTGAATAAAACAATAATTGATTCACCACCAGATCTTTTGATCATGAATCGTAATTGAATCAAAATCCGCATCAAATCAAGGGTGATTGAATCAAAAGATTTAACGATTCTTAACGATTCAAGTACACTGGTAAATTGTGCAAATACATGCAGTCCCAGTGGCTACATTCATTTATACCGAAATAGTGTTGCTGTAACAATGTTTTAATGATCATATATATGCATGTTTCCATTTGAATTGATTTTGCATAAATTCACCACATATATTTAAATGTCGAATCAAACGTGAATCGGTTGAAATATTTATTTTGATTCTTTTAATCGGAAAGAATCAATTCTCAAAATTGTCGCCGTGAATCGAACGGTGATTGAATCATTCAGATTCCAAAATGAATCATGATTGAATCGTTCCAAAAAAGTTGAATCAATAACCAGTCTGACGCAAAGACGAGGGAGATCGGCACCGGGAATCTGCTCCAGCGGTGCACAATTTGCTGGACCGAAGAGCTAATAGTGGGAACAGGCCAGGACCATCTCCCCAAGCTGTCTCACCTCACGGTCTGGTTCCAATATTAACATTTCGTTTTCCAGGACCTAAAATTAACATTTTCACGCCGCTTCGCGGCGTCACATCGGTAGTCATCATTATAACGAAGCCATAGTCATCGTCATCGGTTCGTCGTAACGCTGAATTGAATGAATATAATTATTAGCTTATTATCTTCTACATGGCCCACCGCCTATATTTCTGGGTTTTATCAGGCAAAACCGTACAAATTTCACGCCGCTTCGCGGCGCTAACTAACAAGTACATACCTACCTACTATAACATGAAAATCCACACCAAAAATGTTACAAAGGTTTAAATACACGTATCAAAATGGGGGTACATTTTTTCGTAATTTCAGCCACCCCACACTTAAAAGCCGACCCCCACCTGTTGTCAGCTAAGATAGGTTTTCTCTCCTGTACGTAACAATACAAATTAGTAATGCGCTCAGTACAATGCCTACTGAGGGTCCTGGTCCAATCCAGCTCATCAAAAGTAGACGAAGAAAAATAGTTAAAAGGGGGCCTCACAAAATAAAGTGGCCGAAATCCATAGAGTTTTTCATATCCAGGGGTATTTTTGGAGTGTCCCCCCTCTCCCAGGGGCTTGCTCCCCCCCCCCCCCCCCCCCTTCTGAAGGTCTGTTTGCGCCCCTGGCCTTCCACACCTGGCAAGGGGACTCTCAGACCGGACGATGGCCCTCTCAGGTCAATCGATGATCTTCTCAAAGAAGCAGATGTTCATTGTTCCTCTCTTACCGACTTAAAGCTCTCAGGCCGGGAAAGCGCCCTTTTAGATCGATTGAGGGTCCTCTCAAAGTTATAAACGGCCATCTCAGGTCGGCATGGGGCCCTCGTAGGCTTGACAAAGGTTCTACGCTTCGGCGTGAATAATCGTTTTCGTTATGCCAAAACAGCAAAGAAGCTGCTTTGTAGGGGTCAAAGCCTAAAGTCATGCAATTCTTCTTTTAAAAAATCATCGGATTTCGCTTTTTCAGGCATGAATACGTGATTTAAAACAAACTTCCCTTCATAAAAATTGCGTAGAATTGCATTTAAATTACGAGATGTGCCATTTTTTGCTCGACTTCAGGCGATTTGGAATACTGGCCCTTCTGGCTCCTTGGATACGGAGAGCTCCTTTGGGGGGCAGAACTCAACATGGGGGGGGGGCACTTCAAAAGTATATAAATCGACAGCTATGCCTGTACTTATATATCAAGTAATATAAGGCGGAAAGTATTGGAG
The DNA here is from genome assembly GCA_036785665.1 of Chirona hameri. Lineage (NCBI taxonomy): Eukaryota > Metazoa > Arthropoda > Thecostraca > Balanomorpha > Balanidae > Chirona > Chirona hameri. Next base: position 25,016 of record JAXIVJ010011534.1, read on the forward strand.
GGGCCTAGAGCACCATTGGGGGGGGGGGGCGATAGCACCATTGGGGGGAGCTAACTCAACATTGGGGGGGGCGAGTGCTCCCCCCCCCCCCCCCAAGTATATAAATCGACACCTATGCATGCTATAGTTAATTAATGATCATCGTTTAACTCGCCTGAACAAGCTAAACGCCACTTTAAACCTGATTTTTGTTTTTAAAATTGATTTCTCGTGATCGTTGCTTAACCCGGCATTGACTGGGTTCTCAGCAGAACACCATTGACTGGGGGGGGGGGGGGGGCGTTAAACGCCCCCTGGTTATCTTCCAAACCGATGATCGCCAGCGAAACGCACAAGGCGGCAATCGAAAGCTCGCAATGAGACAAATCTAAAGCATACTAAAAAATATCAAAGTGAGGTCAAATATCAGGGCACGGTCAGGTCAAAGGTCAACATCGACGTATTTGAGTTTATGGGCCATACTTTCTATCCAAAGCCTTCGAGTATGGCCATGCTCACCCAAAGTGCTGTCAAAGGTATGATACACATCCCGCATGAGCTAATGTGAGATTGTTGGCAAAGGTCAAGGTCAGGTCACAAAAGGTCACTATGTGTAAAATATCTACGAACGTCATGCAACACATGTTTTATGGGTTATTTTCCACGTTGAATTCGATAGTGCTAGTTATTGTAACCACTGACTTCATTTACATGAAGTTAGTGTCAAGTTCAGGTCAAGTTCAGGTCACTGAAGGTCAAAATTTGAAATTGATAAATATAAATAAAAAGGCATGTTTCTAGACCAGCTTTGTCTCCGAAATACAGTGCTGGCATTTATTTGTCTGTATCTGGTCAATACAAGAGAAAAACAAAACGCAATTAAAAATATGACGTCAAGAGTTACCAATACTTTAGATGCCATAAATCAGTCAAAAATTGTGTTATCATTTTTAAATTTGGTATGGTAGTTTCTCATATGTGGTTCTCTGACATATATTCCGTTTTGCCATTTTTGGGGTAAAGCACAAAAGTTAAAATATCTGAGATAGCCATGTTATAACTCTTGCCGTTTGTTATCTTTTGACGTTTTTGTATTACATTTTTCTCAAAATATGGCACTTTTACGGTCTGTTAGAATTTAGCTGATTTTGGTGTAAAACTCGTGTGTAGTGACGTCACTTAACCCGCGCGGCGCTAGGGGGGGTAAATTTTAGCCCCTCCCGGATTTTCTCCATAACTTGAAAACTATGAGAGATATCGAAGTAAACTTGCGGTACCTTATGGTGCATCAATTCTACATCTTGTGTTACAATTAAGTTGAAATTCGTGAGAATTGTGAGGAGATAATGACGTTTTAGTGACGTCATTTTGTCATGTCATTTCATGTCATGTCATTTTTGGTGAAAAAAACGTTAAATGTTCGAAAATCGTACAAAATAGCGTGTTGATGCAAATCGCAAATAAAAGGCGCCAAAAGAAAGTAAATAACATTGTCTGTAAAATGGCTATCTCGGATGCTCAAAATTTTGGGTTTTTGACCCCAAAAATGCAAAAAACTATTTTTTTTGGAAGAATTTCCACAAAAGTTTTTGGTTCGAAGATTTTCAAAAACCGGAAGATATATTAGAGAACCGAGTATGAACGATGTTCAAACCAAATTTCAAAGCAATTTCTTTATTTTTGACTGACTTATGGCTCTCTAAGAATAAGTAACTCATGACGTCATTTTTTTATTGCGTTTTTTTTTCTCCTTTACTGACCAGATGCCGACAAATAAATACCACCACTGTATTTCGAAGACAAAACTAGTCTAGAAACATGCAATGTTTATTAAAATTAATCAATTTCAAATTTTGACCTTATTGTGACCTGACCTTGACCTGAGGGCGATTATATGGTGTCAGGCTGTGAAAATGGCTGCTTCTATAAAATTATATGTGTAAAATAACCCATACAATATGTGTCGTATGGCTTTCGTAGACCTGTGACCTTTTGTGACCTAACCTTGACCTTGACCTTTGCTTAAAATTTCACTTTTGCTTATGCGGGAGATGCATTATACATTTGGGAGCACTTTGTGAGATAATAGTTGCAATACAAGGCTTTGGATGGAAAGTATAGCCCAAAAACCCAAATGCTTAAATTTTGACACTTGACCTGACCGTGACCTAACATGTGACCTTATGTTAATAATTTCGGGTATGCGTTAGATTCTTCTCACTGAGAGCTTTCGATCGCCGCCTTGCGCGTCTCGCTGTGGTTATTGGTTCGGAAGATACGAGGGGGTGTACAATTTCCCCCCCCCCCAGCACCGGACGTTCGGACCCCAGCGTCGCGCGGGTTAATTCGCTATAACTCGAAAATTTCGAAGAAATTGATTTATTTTCACACAGAAGACGTAAATTCGATCGAAATTTCACGTCGATAGCGCTATTGGTTTCTAAGCTATCACGAAAGTTCATCAGGCGGCGTTAAACGCCCCCCCCCCCCTCCAGTCAATAGCGGGTTAAATTCCTGGCGGTGGCATTTTGTATCTGCATCCGACGACAGACCCTAGGCTCTATTTTGCCCACCGTGGTACACACCTGATGATTACGAGCGTGCGCGAAGCGCTCGCTCGTCCTTCCGTGGTGTATGGGAAAAATCTGATTATGAGCGGCCCGACCCGGCCCGGCCCGACCCGGCCCGTGGCGACGCTTTTGAGAAGCTCATATCTCTGAACCGCACGTCCGATTGACAAGCGCACTTATTTGCTGAGCAGCCCCATCTAACCTACCATGTTTAAAATCAGTGCCGACGCATGTGGGTGACTACCACTGCGCGTGGCGCGTGTCACATGAGGGGTGTTGAAAAGTATTTTCTGGCAATAACTCCGCAACGGCTGGGCAGATTATGTGAAAATTTCGTGTGTGGTTAGGGACCCCTCAGTCGCCACTTTCACACAACTCAGGGGTGGAGTGACTGCACGTGCGCACGTGCACACCCCTATTCTATATCCCAGGAACGCCTGAGCCGATTGTGTTCAAATTTGGTGTGTGGTTAGGGACCTCTCATCCGCCAGTTTCCCACAAGTCAGAGGTGGGGTGCTTCTGCACGTGCGCACGTGCACACCCCTATTATGTTTCTCAGGAACGGCTGAGCCGATTGTGGTCAAATTTGATGTGTCGTTAGGGACCTTTCAGCCCCCATTTTCCCACAAGTCAAAGGTGAGTGCCCCTGCACGTGCGCACGTGCGCACCCTTTTTGTATCTCACAAACTACTTGCCCGATCGAATTGAAATTCCCCATAGATGTACGGCGCCTTACTGGTTGAATATCATTGCTTGGTAAAAGAATCGACGCAAACTAAGTCGATGACATGAAAATGACATTCGTTTTGACATTCAAGAAAATCTTAAAGGTGAAGGGACGGTGCGGCTAAAAACGACCCGAAGTTCTTGTCCGATCGCAGATTTAATGGTGTCAATCGATTCCTCGGGTCAATATTCCTTCGGTGTCTTTCGATGGTGTGGTGTGGTGTGGTGGTAATGGTGTCCTTCGATTCCTCGGGCCGCACCCTTCGCAAAATCACTCGTGGCAAATGACCTTGATAATCATGTTCAAGGTCAAAGGATTCAAAACGCCCCGAAGTTATTGACCGATCGTCAAAATATTGGTCTCATCCGATTCATCGGTTCAATATCATCATCCCGGGCACAGAACCAGGCAGCTGATGATCATCCCGGGCACAGAACCAGGCAGCTGATGATCATCCCGGGCACAGAACCAGGCAGCTGATGATCATCCCGGGCACAGAACCAGGCAGCTGCATGCTGACAAGAGAGCTGGGCCGCCTCCCATCCCACCTACAAAACCCTGCTGCCATCTGACTCCTCAGCAGACGGCAGCGGGACAAGAGAGCTGGGCCGCCTCGCATCCCACCTACAAAACGTTGTCCATCTGACAACCTCAGCAGACGGCAGCGGGACAAGAGAGCTGGGCCGCCTCGCATCCCACCTACAAAACGTTGTCCATCTGACAACCTCAGCAGACGGCAGCGGGACAAGAGAGCTGGGCCGCCTCGCATCCCACCTACAAAACCCTGCTGCCATCTGACTCCTCAGCAGACGGCAGCGGGACAAGAGAGCTGGGCCGCCTCGCATCCCACCTACAAAACGTTGTCCATCTGACAACCTCAGCAGACGGCAGCGGGACAAGAGAGCTGGGCCGCCTCGCATCCCACCTACAAAACGTTGTCCATCTGACAACCTCAGCAGACGGCAGCGGGACAAGAGAGCTGGGCCGCCTCGCATCCCACCTACAAAACCCTGCTGCCATCTGACAACCTCAGCAGACGGCAGCGGGACAAGAGAGCTGGGCCGCCTCGCATCCCACCTACAAAACCCTGCTGCCATCTGACAACCTCAGCAGACGGCAGCGGGACAAGAAAGCTGGGCCGCCTCGCATCCCACCTACAAAACGTTGTCCATCTGACAACCTCAGCAGACGGCAGCGGGACAAGAGAGCTGGGCCGCCTCGCATCCCACTTACAAAACGTTGTCCATCTGACAACCTCAGCAGACGGCAGCGGGACAAGAGAGCTGGGCCGCCTCGCATCCCACCTACAAAACCCTGCTGCCATCTGACAACCTCAGCAGACGGCAGCGGGACAAGAGAGCTGGGCCGCCTCGCATCCCACCTACAAAACGTTGTCCATCTGACAACCTCAGCAGACGGCAGCGGGACAAGAGAGCTGGGCCGCCTCGCATCCCACCTACAAAACGTTGTCCATCTGACAACCTCAGCAGACGGCAGCGGGACAAGAGAGCTGGGCCGCCTCGCATCCCACCTACAAAACCCTGCTGCCATCTGACTCCTCAGCAGACGGCAGCGGGACAAGAGAGCTGGGCCGCCTCGCATCCCACCTACAAAACGTTGTCCATCTGACAACCTCAGCAGACGGCAGCGGGACAAGAGAGCTGGGCCGCCTCGCATCCCACCTACAAAACGTTGTCCATCTGACAACCTCAGCAGACGGCAGCGGGACAAGAGAGCTGGGCCGCCTCGCATCCCACCTACAAAACGTTGTCCATCTGACAACCTCAGCAGACGGCAGCGGGACAAGAGAGCTGGGCCGCCTCGCATCCCACCTACAAAACGTTGTCCATCTGACAACCTCAGCAGACGGCAGCGGGACAAGAGAGCTGGGCCGCCTCGCATCCCACCTACAAAACGTTGTCCATCTGACAACCTCAGCAGACGGCAGCGGGACAAGAGAGCTGGGCCGCCTCGCATCCCACCTACAAAACGTTGTCCATCTGACAACCTCAGCAGACGGCAGCGGGACAAGAGAGCTGGGCCGCCTCGCATCCCACCTACAAAACGTTGTCCATCTGACAACCTCAGCAGACGGCAGCGGGACAAGAGAGCTGGGCCGCCTCGCATCCCACCTACAAAACGTTGTCCATCTGACAACCTCAGCAGACGGCAGCGGGACAAGAGAGCTGGGCCGCCTCGCATCTCACCTACAAAACGTTGTCCATCTGACAACCTCAGCAGACGGCAGCGGGACAAGAGAGCTTGGCCGCCTCGCATCCCACCTACAAAACGTTGTCCATCTGACAACCTCAGCAGACGGCAGCGGGACAAGAGAGCTGGGCCGCCTCCCATTCCACCTACAAAACGTTGTCCATCTGACAACCTCAGCAGACGGCAGCGGGACAAGAGAGCTGGGCCGCCTCGCATCCCACCTACAAAACCCTGCTGCCATCTGACAACCTCAGCAGACGGCAGCGGGACAAGAGAGCTGGGCCGCCTCGCATCCCACCTACAAAACGTTGTCCATCTGACAACTTCAGCAGACGGCAGCGGGACAAGAGAGCTGGGCCGCCTCGCATCCCACCTACAAAACGTTGTCCATCTGACAACCTCAGCAGACGGCAGCGGGACAAGAGAGCTGGGCCGCCTCGCATTCCACCTACAAAACGTTGTCCATCTGACAACCTCAGCAGACGGCAGCGGGACAAGAGAGCTGGGCCGCCTCGCATCCCACCTACAAAACGTTGTCCATCTGACAACCTCAGCAGACGGCAGCGGGACAAGAGAGCTGGGCCGCCTCGCATTCCACCTACAAAACGTTGTCCATCTGACAACCTCAGCAGACGGCAGCGGGACAAGAGAGCTGGGCCGCCTCGCATCCCACCTACAAAACGTTGTCCATCTGACAACCTCAGCAGACGGCAGCGGGACAAGAGAGCTGGGCCGCCTCGCATCCCACCTACAAAACGTTGTCCATCTGACAACCTCAGCAGACGGCAGCGGGACAAGAGAGCTGGGCCGCCTCCCATTCCACCTACAAAACGTTGTCCATCTGACAACCTCAGCAGACGGCAGCGGGACAAGAGAGCTGGGCCGCCTCCCATTCCACCTACAAAACGTTGTCCATCTGACAACCTTAGCAGACGGCAGCGGGACAAGAGAGCTGGGCCGCCTCGCATCCCACCTACAAAACGTTGTCCATCTGACAACCTCAGCAGACGGCAGAGGGACAAGAGAGCTGGGCCGCCTCGCATTCCACCTACAAAACGTTGTCCATCTGACTCCTCAGCAGACGGCAGCGGGACAAGAGAGCTGGGCCGCCTCGCATTCCACCTACAAAACGTTGTCCATCTGACAACCTCAGCAGACGGCAGCGGGACAAGAGAGCTGGGCCGCCTCGCATCCCACCTACAAAACGTTGTCCATCTGACAACCTCAGCAGACGGCAGCGGGACAAGAGAGCTGGGCCGCCTCGCATCCCACCTACAAAACGTTGTCCATCTGACAACCTCAGCAGACGGCAGCGGGACAAGAGAGCTGGGCCGCCTCGCATTCCACCTACAAAACCCTGCTGCCATCTGACTCCTCAGCAGACGGCAGCGGGACAAGAGAGCTGGGCCGCCTCCCATCCCACCTACAAAACCCTGCTGCCATCTGACTCCTCAGCAGACGGCAGCGGGACAAGAGAGCTGGGCCGCCTCCCATCCCACCTACAAAACCCTGCTGCCATCTGACGACCTCAGCAGACGGCAGCGGATCAAGAGAGCTGGGCCGCCTCCCATCCCGCCTACAAAACGCTGCTGCCACGTTGTCCATCTGACGACCTCAGCAGACGGCAGCGGGACACGAGAGCTGTGCCGCCTCCCATCCCGCCTACAAAACGCTGCTGCCACGTTGTCCATCCAACGACCACAGCAGACGGCAGCGGAGGCACCCTACGCCACCCGTCTCGGCCGCCTCGCTGCGAGTCGTCTCGCCTCACCTCGACACGAGCCGCCTCGAGACGCGTCGACGCCGACAGATTATCTGCGAGCCGAGCGCCGGGGGAGCGGCCGCCACGCAACCCAATTAACCACTCAATGGCCGACAGAGCCATTGACGTCCCGACCCGGCTCGCCACGGGATCCCTGCGGACGCGGCCGCTCTCCGACGCTGAATAGACGGACGAGCCTGATTAGGATAAACGCCATGCGGTGATACTGACGCGGCCGCGGCGAGATTGGCACGGCTAATAACGCGGCGTGTCAGCAGCTGACACGAGCACGGTGTCGTCCTGTCACTCTGGTGTCGTCGGCAGATTCCCAGGAGCTGACGATGTCTGACGCCCTGCCGTCGCCGCCGGGGATCAGAGCAGGCACGCCGCGGGATGTTACGGGAGTAGGCCGTACCGAGCCGCGGCAAGGAGAAGCTACCAGCGATCACGTGCTAGTTTTTGTACGTGTTAAAAAAACGCAAGAAGTCAGTAGACACAAGTTGCTGTCGTTTTCAATGACCTTTCAAGGCATAGAGCCTACTAATAATATATCGCTTTTTTACTTGTAGTTGGATGTCATGGCTCATGGTCAAAAGATACAAAATATCATTAAGTGCTAATAACTCACTCTTAGGAGACGGCACTCATAGCAAAACATGGCTCCTTGTAAGTTAGAACTTCGGTTAAAAATGTCATGGTGCTTATTCAAATGGACTTACAACTTTAAAGACTTAAACGTCACCTTATTACTGGCGATTGCAATAGTTCACAATATGCATTTCATTTGAACAAGGAGCAATAGCGACTACGGCTTGATTTGTGGAATATCACCGAATAATGAAGTGGAATCGATCCCCTTCGAATTGGGGAGCACAAAGCGGCAAACCGAGGCAAGCTCATTGAACCGTATAATTAAGTTGGAATCGCTTCGTCCCGGAAATGATGGCGTCCTTTAATGTCGCTTCTCTTTTTGCTTTAGAGCTGTCCGAACTGATTCTATTTGCACTTGATTATGTCCTAACAATGCCACCTATTTTTGTTTTTGCTGAGACGGTTTCAGCAAACATAGCTTGTTCGATCGCTGATTAGATTGCTATCTGGAGATGCGCCTACCGGTAATAATGCGGGTGTATTTTCGCCAGGGGATACCGCGACACAGCTGTTAAAATCAGCTGTATGCACATTCGATCGTTAGACTGCCACATGGACGGACGTTCTTGACAGAGGGATTGCGCAGTTTGAGTGGAAGTGTTTGGCTGGTGCTGGGTTGGGGTTCCTTTTGGTGAGCGTGTTGGTTGCTGACTTTTTATTTTATGGGGTAGTTACAAACTTAACCCTATTTGTAACAGGGGGGGGGGCGGATTCCGCCCCCCCCCCTCATGTTTTTCGCGGATATCTCCAGAACGGCTGGGAGCAGGCCCATGGAATTTTGGGACTTTTCATAGAATTGAACTCCGCATTTGGAGTCAAAATTTTGAGTTCTTAACTTGAACAGAGGCGGTTCCAGGGCACAGTTTTGGGTGGGTTCGGAGGCGACATTTGGCGAAAATACGGAAATGCGATCTTCACGGTTTCTTCCTAACTGCATCAAGTATGAAGGAGTTACATCGGCTTACCGTGATTGCAACAAGTGCAAATTAGATGATGTTAATGAAATATCATACAAAATTGCATGGCAGAGGCGGTTTCAGGGGCTTGAAAAGGGGGGGGGGGGTTTCCAGGAAGTATTCAATGCTTGGCGGGAAGCCAATAGAGCAATGTAAGGGGCATTTATAGCTATCAAGATGTAAAAGATAGCTTCTGCTTCCATTATTTGCATAATTTATTACATATAGAGTTTCAGGGGCGCGTTCAGGAACATGAAAAGGGGGGGGTGACTGGCATGGTGATGACGATATGCCAGCGATAACGGCGCAATATACGTTTAGCTTATAATAATATATGCACATATGAGACCAGAAAAGGGAATAAAGTCATTTTTTGCAGAGGCGTGCTCAGGAATGGAAGAAAGGGGGTCATATTATTGCAAGGAAACTAAGAGGCATCGACGTACAATGACATAACATACTGCAGTTTTCGGATGAAACACGCACCACAGGCTACTCTACGAACGATTATAAGGTAATAGGCGAGTCCAGGTAGGGTAAAAAGGGGGGTAAGCAATGTTAATTGAAGTTGTAAGTGAAATAGTCACTGTTGACTAGTTAGTATCATAATAGCGGATAATATACTTATCAAACGGTCTTGCGCCGCCCTAGTTTGGATCCTGGATACGCCTATGATGAAGTACAACATGCAAAAAGGAACTATCTATGATCAGTAACATATTTATAGTGCTGGGTAGCAACTTGTCTGCGGTTAATATTTTTCCCAATTTTACCCCCCTTTTTCACTAACCTGGTACCGCCTATGGCAAAAATTATGATTTGTAACTGTTTTTTCTAATGTCTCAATCACATACCATTTCATTTATAAAAAACAACATCAAAAAATGGTTTTATTACGCATTTACTTCACCCCCATATTGAGTGACCTGCACACGCCTATGATTTTTGAATTTTCAAACGTCACCGTCATATATCAATTTCCGATTCAATCTCTATCGATTCCTATTAGTTGTGTTAAAATCGGTCGATAAACATGAAAGCTATGTTGAATCAAAAATACCACTAAAATTTGTCGTTTTTGCCCCCCTGTTGCCCCCCTATCCAAAATTTAGATTTTTTATTATTTATAAATGTAGATCGTGTTGAGAGGAACCAAACACCGTTTCATTTTTGAAAATCGGACGGGTAGATCTCGAGATCTCCGGGGGGGCGGAATCTGCCCCCCCCCCCCTGTTACAAATAGGGGTAGCCTGTTACAAATAGGGTTAAAACCTTGTCCCACCATGTCAGGTGGGACAAGGCCCATAAAAAGAGGCCGTGTGGTGGAGGAGGAGGGTTTTTGGACCCCCCCCCCCCCCCCCCCCCCTCGACAGGAGAGTGGAGCATTCCTAGTAGTTAGGTTGAAGTTGGGCTCAAGAGGAAGGGATGGCCTTGACAAGCAGTGGCTGAGCTCCATCCATTCCTCAACCAGTCCAAGAGTACGATTTACGCTGATGACTTACTCGATCTGGAGGAGGAGGAGATTGTGACATGGCTCAAGGATCACCATGTGGTCGATGACAAAAGAGTTACACAAAGGGTCGATGGAAAGCAAAGCAAAACCCTCTCACCTGATCCTTACCTTCGACACGTCCAAAGCACCAGAACATATCAAACTTGACTACGTGGAATATACCATCAGGCCATACATCCCGAGGCCTCCTCTCTGCGTCAGGTGCGGCCACCGCGGCTACGGCTCCAAATTCGGTGTACTGGTAAGGAGATCTGTCTGCTGTGGGGAAACAAAGCATGAGGGAGAGTGGGATATGAAGTGCATTCACTGACAAACATCTGGTCACTCATGTTCCGAAATGTCCAAAGTTATGATTCATTATGACTTTCTTCGTTATCTTCCATAATCTTCTTCTCAGATTGTATTGCACGTCTACAACACTATCTCGGAAACATACTTTTTCCTCCCCAGTGGAAACATTATTATATTGTTCCAATTCTCAAGCCAGGCAAACCCTCCCATTGTTCGAGTTCTTATCGCCCATTTCAGATTGCCAATCGTCTAAAGTGGTATTCTGAAAAAAAACATCAGCTAATTTCTTCATACCAATGTGCAATTAGAGAGGGCAGGAACAGTATATATTACATTTTCGGCTGGAGACAGATGCGCGGGAGGGATTATATACAAATGAGTATACCGTTGCGGTGTTCTTGGATATCAAATGACCAGCGGGTTCAAGGCTGGGAGGATGTACGTTGTTTGACCCGCTTAGTTATATTAAAGGGAATAGGTCACCTTGAAAGTTGTCGTGAAATTTGGCTATACGGGGTCTTTTGAGTTGAAAAACGAATATGGCATTTGTTTGGACGATAGATGGATATCCGTCGAAAAATGGGCATGTTTCTCTTTTCTCCTTCATGGCCATAAAACACTTCAGTCTTCATGACAATGTATGACGTCATGCATCATATGGTACCTTGGATATGGAAGGTATTTCACACAACGGACTTTAGGCATATATAGACCTGATTAGTGTGACGTCACGGTTCCAACAGCTGACTGCGCTACAGGCACGTAGCCAGGATTTTTATCAGGGGGGGGGAGGCACGTCAGTGGCGGATCAAATTTCGCTCCGGTTGTTGACCGGGGGTCGGGTCGTCAGCAGAATCGCATTGTATCTAGTGTAAACTGGTTTGCTCAAGGGGGGGGGGGGCATGTCTTAGCTACGTCCCTGATGCGCTAATGCTTTAGAGATAGGGGATTCAATTTGAGCCTCAATTCTGGTATGCTTATTGTTTTCTGACTCCAAAAAACAATGTGGTGGAGTAAAACTAGCCCATGCATGAAAAGTAAAACTAGATGCCTGATGCCTGGAATGCATGTTTTCATTTCGTTCAATTTTTGTCTGCATTGATGTTTTTTCACTTTAGTGTTTGTTTATTTTAATTTATAACATATCATGTTGTCACTACATGCTTCACTTACTATCAAACACCACCACAGATACATTACACGAACATACAATGATACAGCACATTATTGCGATCAGGATAACTAGACAAACGGGTACGGTCATATGGTAGCAGCGCTTCATCGGCATATATGGCGCTTATGAGACTTGCAGTAAATCAATTATAAAATGAGTGTTGATTTGTTATTTAAGTGACGTCATGTTATGAAACACTTTTGGTATGCGTATATTCTTATTGTTATGTAATTTGTTAAAATATGTTTAGCACCAGGTAAATCGTTGTTAATTGCAATTGTGGTAAATTAGGTATCAAAATCACCAAGGCGGCTTTTTTCCCTAAAATGACGTCATTTTATTGAATTTGAACATTGTAAAAATCGCCAAATTGTTTTTTTTAGAATAACTTTTGACAGAAGCATGATATAATCAAACCGATTACCCCATTGTGTTTGTCTCGTCGAGACGCATCAAAAAATATATTATATGAACTAGTTAGGCTATATCAAAAAATTGACCTGACCTGAGATCAGGTCAAGGTCAACTTTAACATTAAATGATTTGTCTCGACAAGCCAAATGCAATGGTGAAAACCTCATTGCTCTACCTTGATTTGGTAAAGAGTTATGGAAGAAAAACCATACGTGACCTGGAGGTCACCTGAGTTGACCTTGTAGAGGTCAAAGAACAGAAATGTGGCATGGGGTTTTGTAGTTGACACAGATATGGTAAAAACTGGTCAAATTTAGCCATTTCCTATGGATGTATACGTGTTTTCATTGACTTATAATGGGGAGGTCACGAAATCGACCTGACCTTAGGTCACCGGTATGACAAATTCGAGATAAACAAATTGTAGGTACTTATGACCTGATAACATCCTATGAGTTCCAGACTGTTCGGTCAATCACTTTGGCTGTTGCACGACCGCAAACATGTTTGGAGGTGGGGTCACTTGACTTGACCTGGTGACATGACCTGGGATGATCTAAGGTTAAGAATTCCGCACCATGTGGATAATTGATGCTAAAACAGCTGTGCTAATTTTGGTGGCGCTGCGCGTGGCCGTTTTTGTCGCTATTCATAACAAACTTGAGGGGGAGGGTGGAAGAAATCAGCCCCCGGCAGTGCGCATGCAAGGGGAAACATCCTTTCACATAAGACCATATTTAACATGTTTCCGTACAAGACACAGGCAAAGCAGACCCTGATATCAAAAGACAATGGATGTGGCTTTCGTATGGTTTGCTTACTTTTTTCCTATCACTGCTAACTCATCGCTCAATCGAGTTTGCATTTTGCTCAATATCACTGAACCTCCCATAGCGTTAACATTGATGAAGGGAGAAAAAATAAAACTTCACGCTTTGGTGACGTCACCAAAGCATGAAGCTGCCAATGCCCTTGACTGGGGGCCGATTGCGATCACATGTGACCATGCGACCATGAGTCAGCTGGCTAGTCAGCTGGCCGTCGGATGCTTTTGAAGTAGCTCTGTGTTTGTGTCGCTATAATTATCACTTTTTGCCGTTGAGAGTTATATCTTTTTCTTCATACGATTCTTGAAGATCTGATTTATCTACGGAAGCTAGTTTTGGAGCCACTGGGATACCGTAAGTGTTGAAAGAAACGCAAATCAAAATGTGCAACAGTTAGAGAGATTTCAATTTTTACTGCTTATTCGCTGAAGCCAAGATCAGGAATAACCCGTTGTTATTTCTATCGGCACTGACTGAACGTGACTTTGTGACTGCGGCACCTACTATCTGAATATCGGCTTATTGCCGGGTCGTCTCATCATGACCATGATTATAAATGAGCTGCTTTTCTACATGCTTTGTAAGATCGACAGCGTTCCTATTGATGTGCTTGTAAAGTTGGTCAGTGAAAATTTTCCGATGATGAGGTTGAGGAAGCCAAATGTCTTATGTGTGACCATGTTGATGAGTCTATCAGAGTTGGAAACCGGCGTGGACAGAACAAAAAGAAGTTGCATCTTGATGGTATCGCAAATATGATCGTTGAATGTGACAGGGATCGGCTCCCAAAGTTTGTCGCCCTCGATTTGGCAAAGCTACCTCCAATCACTGTGGATTGTATTGACGTAAGCGCTCTGATGCGCAAGCAGCAGCTTATGGACATTGAGATGTCTACGATGAAAGACATGATGCAAGATATCCTGAAGGTCACGGCGGACACATCCAAGAAAGTTGAAGAGGCTGTGGTCAGCAGGTCCTCATTTGACAAGGGTTCTCAGGGAAATCCATCTGTACATTCTGTGCCAGCTTCTAGTCTGCCGAAAACGATGACGTACGCTGATGTTGTTCAGGATGCGTCCTCCCATCCTTGTGATGGTGAGTGGTCCATCGCTAACCGTGCGAAGAGGGGTAATCCGCCGGCCCCTAGACCACCTGCTGCCGCGTCGAGTGCCACTGCACTTGGTGCAGCTGTTGTTCCGGGCAGTGCTGCCAGTGTGAAGCCACCGCAGACTGTCAAGTCTTCCGCTGTAATTGGAGCTAAGAAGTTTGGATCCATCAAGGCTGTGGCGGCCGTCAAGCGGTTCTCCATGTTCATGTCGCGGCTCCCGCCGGGTACAGGCGAGGACGCTGTCAGCTCCTATGTTCTCGAGCAATCTGGTGCGGATGATGTGACTGCGGAGAAGCTGCCGACCCGTTTCGACAGCTACGAGTCGTATCGCCTAGACGTCATCAACCCTTCTGCAAAGGTGAACCTGCTTGACCCACAGCTATGGGCTCAAGGACTGGTCGTCCGGCGCTTCTTCCAGAAACGTCGGAATGTGGGGTCCGCCGTTGGGGGGCATACGCGTGAGTTGGACAGAAACGCATGATTGATTCGCTTCTTGTAACTCGAATGTTTATTCTTATATTCACCATGCTCCAAATTAGTACGTACAACTGCCAGTCGTCTAAGCGTAATGCTGGCGGAATTCACAAGTTGTGTGAAAGCTCGGATATAGTTTTCTTGCAGGAGCACTGGCTTTTCCCTCCAGAGGCCTATTTCACAAAGAAGTTAGTAATTACAAATGTTTGCGATTGCAAACGCAAGAAAATATTGCAAACCTCACGCAAAGCTATTTCACAAACATTCGCCACCTCTGAATTACCGATTGTAAAGAAAATTGTAAACAGGAATTTTAGTCAGCAGAAAACTTTACAATCAAGAACGTTTGTATTAAACTTGATGCTAATGACAAATAATTTTATTGTTAACAAATTAATTTAACAAATATTTACATTGTGGTTTATTTTTGTATTCAATATAAAATTAGTTATAGGGAGAATAATATTTTAATTAACATTTCATCGGAATGCAAACTCCGATCGTAAAAATACATCTTGGTAAGCAGTTAGAGTAAACAGAATTTGACCATTCACCAGGTGGCGGAGCATAACAACAGAACTACTCTTAAAAGAAAGATCGTTGAATTTCTCGACCATTTGTTCACCTAACCTAGCCGATTTCCTACGTCGTGAAGGGTGAAGGTTCACTGCACATTGCACAAGACATCGTTGACCGCTGCAATTCTATCGCCATGCGGGTTCTCCGCGCGGAGGCGCCCCTCACAGCGCAAGGTAACGGTGGGGTTGGCGTCACCGTCCGGGGCTGGCGTCACCCTCGCGGCCGGGCAATCAACGCCAGCCCCGGACGGTGACGCCAGCCCCACCGTTACCCAGCGCAATCGGTAAGGTGCACTGGGACCTCAAAGCTGATCCCTGTTCGAATCTCTCGGGAAATAGCTTTTTTGGGGCAGCTAAACCTATGCATAACTAAACCATTACCCTAACAACCTCGGCAACGTAACAACCTCACCAAGAAAATAACCTGAACAGTCAAACAATGTCAACTGTCAATGCAGTTTCTGAAATTCAGAACCCCTGACCCACTGGAATTACAAGTTTGTAATTGCAAACATTTCCTCACTTCCGTCAACCTTTGAGAAATAGAACATGTGCAATTGCAAACATTTTTACAAACAATATATTTGTAAAGTAGTTTGTAAATAGTAAATTGAGATTTACTGCCCTGGGGTTTTGTGAAATCCAAACTACAAACATGTGTAAAAATTATTTGTAATTACAAAGAAATTCTTTGTAATTACAAACTTTTTTGCTTTGTGAAATAGGCTACTGATGTTGCTTCACTAAATAATATTCACAGTGATTTTATTTATTGCGGCCTTTCGTCGATTGATCCGTCGGCCGGTCTGATGAGGGGAAGACCGTTCGGTGGAGTTGCCGTGCTGTGGCGTAATGCTCTTGCTTCTCGCATTAAGCCCATGACTTATGACGATGATCGCATTGTAGGCTTAGAATGCAACCTAGGTGGCACTAAAATCATTTTTATTGGAGTATACTTGCCCTATAGTACACACCTGAATTTTGACAGATATGTATATTACTTGGCCAAACTAAAAACCATAATTGACGACTTTGACTCGTCGTATGTATGTGCGCTGGGTGACTTTAACGCGGACATAGTGAAGGCGACTGAGTTTGGTAAAGAGCTTGCGTCATTTTGTAATGATTCCCAGTTATCCATTGCAGATGTCATGCATCTCCCTGGTAATTCCACGACACATGTTAATGACGGACATGGCACGGAGTCATGGCTCGACCATATCGTCTGTACTAAAGGCTCCCTTGAAGTTATCAGTGGTATTGGCATTGATCACGCTATTTTTAGTTCTGATCATTTTCCCGTATTCATCCAAATTGAAATTCAGGGTTGTGATCTCAATTCTGATATTTCTGGTGCAGGAATGGATGAGAGGTGGGTCGTCGACTGGGCTTCATTGGAACCAGACGACCTCCAGGTTTACGCCTCCGCTGTAGAAGATAGTTTGGGCCAAATTGATGTACCGTATGAATTGATGCACTGTGGCGCTTGCTCCAGACTTGATCACTGTAGTGCTATTAATGCATATTACGAACACGTAATTACATGCCTAAGAAGAGCCTCTGAGGCGACAATATCGAAAAATTTAGGTTGCATAACAAGACGGAATATTCCTGGCTGGAATGAATTTGTTCAGGACAGTCATATTCTTCTTTGTGATGTTTATGGATTATGGGCACTAGTGGGCAAACCCCGGATGGATATATTTATCGTCAACTACGCTTAGCGCGGTCACGGTTTAAATATGCATTACGCTATTGCTTGCGCCATGAAAAAGAATTGAGGGCTAAGTCTCTGGCTGACAAACTTGTTAAAAAACCTTACAGTATGGCTGCATTCTGGAAAGAGGTGAAAAAGCTGAATAGCAGCCCGCCTCTCGCTCCATCGATTAACGGCATTTCGGGTGAGGGAAATATTGCTGACATGTGGAGGGATCATTTCTCAGAAATTTTGAATAGTGTGAGAAATACAGAATGTAAAGAATTTGTTCTACAGCGATTCTCAACAGTAAGCCATGAATTCGAATGTATTACTGTCCCTGAAGTTGCTAAGTCTATTGCTGAATTATCATCGGGTCGTTCTTGCGGTAACGACCGGCTCAGTGCTGAGCACTTTAAATTTGCTGGTATTTCCTGTGCAACGCATTTGTCCTTATGTTTCACGATGATGGCTAAACATAGCTATTTACCGCATTCATTTGCGAAGGTTGTATTGACACCTATTGTAAAAGACAAAACTGGTAAATTAACTGAGAAAGATAACTACCGGCCAATTGCCGTGGCAAGTGTCAGCTCCAAAATTTTGGAAAGGACCATTTTGAACCGCTCTTATGCACATCTTCACACGGGTCATCATCAGTTTGGTTTAAAGAGAATCACTCTACTGATATAGCCATCTATGCGCTGAAAGAGGATAACAGATTATTATTTGCGTAATAGCAGTCCGGTCTTCTTATGCTCCTCGACGCACGTAAGGCGTTCGACCGGGTAAATCACTGGAAACTTTTTGACAAGTTGCTTGATAGGGGTATGGACACTCATTTGGTGAAATTGCTTTGTTCCTGGTACGAGTCACAACAATTTCATGTTCTTTGGGGTAACGCCTTGTCGGACGAATTTTCTGTCTCCAATGGTGTTAGACAGGGTGGCATTCTATCTCCCTTTTTGTTTAATGTGTACACTGATGGATTATCTACTCTTCTCGACCAAATTGGTTTTGGATGTCACTACCAGGGTAGTGTAAATCACTTGTACTATGCCGATGATATGGTCCTCCTTTCTCCGACCCCATTTGGTCTGCAAAAAATGTTGAATATTTGTGCAGATCATGGCATTCTGTTTAATACTAAAAAGACCGTTTGCATGGTCATGCTCGCTAGGAAATTTCGTAACATGATTCTTCCTCGGATCACACTATGTGGTTATGCACTAAATTTTGTTGATGATTATAAATATCTTGGCTATCGAATTTCCAACACATATACCAGAGCCGATGACTCGAAAATTCGTCAACAATATCGAGCATTATGTTGCAGGGCCAACTCACTCAGCCGC
>JAXIVJ010011535.1:5000-7500 GCA_036785665.1 Chirona hameri
AGGATGATGAGGATGATGAGGACGATGAGGACGATGATGATGATGAGGATGATGAGGATGATGAGGATGATGAGGATGGTGAGGATGATGAGGATAATGAGAATGATGCTGATGATGAGGATGATGAGGATGATTAGGATGATGATGATGATGATGATGATGATGATGATGATGATGATGATGATAATGATGATGATGATGATGATGATGATGATGATGATGATGATGATGATGATGATGATGATGATGATGATGATGATGAGGATGAGGATGATGAGGATAATGAGTGCGAGGATGATGAGGATTATGAGGATGAGGATGATGATGAGGATGAGGAGGAGGATGAGGATGATGAGGATAATGAGGACGATGAGGATGATGAGGATGATGAGGATGATGAGGAGTATGATGATGATGATGGCGATTATGATGAGGATGATGAGGATGATGAGGGCGAGGATCATGAGGATTATGAGGATGAGGATGAGGATGACGAGGATGATCAGGATGATGAGGATGATGAGGATGATGAGGATGATGAGGATGATGAGGATGATGAGGATGATGAGGATGATGATGATGATGATGATGATGATGATGATGATGATGATGATGATGATGATGATGATGATGATGATGATGATGATGATGATGATGATGATGAGGATGAGGATGATTAGGATGATGATGATGATGATGATGATAATGATTATGATGATGATGATGATGATGATGATGATGATGATGATGATGATGATGATGATGATGATGATGATGATGATGAGGATGATGATGATGAGGATGAGGATGATTAGGATGATTAGGATGATGATGATGATTATGATTATGATGATGATGATGATGATGATGATGATGATGATGACGATGAGGATGAGGATGATGAGGATGATGAGGGCGAGGATGATGATGATTATGAGGATGAAGATGAGGATGATGAGGATGATGAGGATGATGAGGGCGAGAATGATGAGGATTATGAGGATGAGGATGAGGATGATGAGGATGTTGAGGATGATGATGATGATGATGATGATGATGATGATGATGATGATGATGATGATGATGATGATAATGATGATGATGATGATGATGATGATGATGATGATGATGATGATGATGATGATGATGATGATGATGATGATGATGATGATGATGATGATGATGATGATGATGATGATGATGATGATGATGATGATGATGATGATGATAATGATTATGATGATGAGGATGATGATGATGATGATGATGATGATGATGACGATGAGGATGATGATGATGAGGATGATGAAGGCGAGGATGATAAGGATTATGAGGATGAGGATGAGGATGATGAGGATGATGAAGATGATGAGGATGATGAGGGCGAGGATGATGAGAATTATGAGGATGATGATGAGGATGATGAGGATGATGAGGATGATGAGGATGATGAGGATGATGAGGATGATGAGGACGATGATGACGATGAGGATTATGAGGATTATGATGACGATGATGATTATGAGGACAATGAGGACGATAAGGACGGTTATGACGATGAGGACGATGAGGATGATAAGGATGATGGGGAGGAGGAGGAGGTTAAGTAGGACGATGAGGACTATGAGGACTATGAGGATGATGAGGATGATGAGGATTATGAGGATTATGAGGATGATGAGGATGATGAGGATCATTAGGATCATGTTGATGATTAGGACGATGAGGACTATGAGAATGTTGAGGATGATGAGGATGATGATGACGATGAGGATTATGAGGATTATGAGGACGATGATAATTATGAGGACAATGAGGACGATGAGGACGATGAGGACGATGAGGACTATGATGATGATGAGGATGATGATGAGGTTAAGTAGGACTATGAGGACTATGAGGACTATGAGGACTATGATTACGATGAGGATGATGATGAGGAGGAGGATTATGAGGAAAATGAGGATGATAAGGATGATGAGGATCATTAGGATTATGCTGATGATGAGGACGATGAGGACGATGAGAATGTTGAGGATGATGAGGATGGTGAGGATGATGAGGATGATGAGGACGATGAGGACGATGAGGATGATGAGGATGATGAGGATGATGAGGATGGTGAGGATGATGAGGATAATGAGAATGATGCTGATGATGAGGATGATGAGGATGATTAGGATGATGATGATGATAATGATTATGATGATGATGATGATGATAATGATGATGATGATGATGATGATGATGATGATGATGATGATGATGATGATGATGATTATGATGATGATGACGATGATGATGAGGATGATGAGGATGATGAGGGCGAGGATGATGAGGATTATGAGGATGAGGATGAGGATGAGGATGAGGATGAGGATGATGAGGATGATGAGGATGATGAGGATGATGAGGACGATGAGGATGATGAGGATGATGAGGATGATGAGGAGTATGATGATGATGATGACGATGAGGATGAGGATGATGAGGATGATGA
>JAXIVJ010011535.1:15000-17500 GCA_036785665.1 Chirona hameri
GGATGATGAGGATCATTAGGATTATGCTGATGATGATGACGATGAGGACGATGAGAATGTTGAGGATGATGAGGATGGTGAGGATGATGAGGATGATGAGGACGATGAGGACGATGATGATGATGAGGATGATGAGGATGATGAGGATGATGAGGATGGTGAGGATGATGAGGATAATGAGAATGATGCTGATGATGAGGATGATGAGGATGATTAGGATGATGATGATGATGATGATGATGATGATGATGATGATGATGATGATAATGATGATGATGATGATGATGATGATGATGATGATGATGATGATGATGATGATGATGATGATGATGATGATGATGAGGATGAGGATGATGAGGATAATGAGTGCGAGGATGATGAGGATTATGAGGATGAGGATGATGATGAGGATGAGGAGGATGATGAGGATGATGAGGATAATGAGGACGATGAGGATGATGAGGATGATGAGGATGATGAGGAGTATGATGATGATGATGGCGATTATGATGAGGATGATGAGGATGATGAGGGCGAGGATCATGAGGATTATGAGGATGAGGATGAGGATGACGAGGATGATCAGGATGATGAGGATGATGAGGATGATGAGGATGATGAGGATGATGAGGATGATGAGGATGATGAGGATGATGATGATGATGATGATGATGATGATGATGATGATGATGATGATGATGATGATGATGATGATGATGATGATGATGATGATGATGATGATGATGAGGATGAGGATGATTAGGATGATGATGATGATGATGATGATAATGATTATGATGATGATGATGATGATGATGATGATGATGATGATGATGATGATGATGATGATGATGATGATGATGATGAGGATGATGATGATGAGGATGAGGATGATTAGGATGATGATGATGATGATGATGATTATGATTATGATGATGATGATGATGATGATGATGATGATGATGACGATGAGGATGAGGATGATGAGGATGATGAGGGCGAGGATGATGATGATTATGAGGATGAAGATGAGGATGATGAGGATGATGAGGATGATGAGGGCGAGAATGATGAGGATTATGAGGATGAGGATGAGGATGATGAGGATGTTGAGGATGATGATGATGATGATGATGATGATGATGATGATGATGATGATGATGATGATGATAATGATGATGATGATGATGATGATGATGATGATGATGATGATGATGATGATGATGATGATGATGATGATGATGATGATGATGATGATGATGATGATGATGATGATGATGATGATGATGATGATGATGATGATAATGATTATGATGATGAGGATGATGATGATGATGATGATGATGATGACGATGAGGATGATGATGATGAGGATGATGAAGGCGAGGATGATAAGGATTATGAGGATGAGGATGAGGATGATGAGGATGATGAAGATGATGAGGATGATGAGGGCGAGGATGATGAGAATTATGAGGATGATGATGAGGATGATGAGGATGATGAGGATGATGAGGATGATGAGGATGATGAGGATGATGAGGACGATGATGACGATGAGGATTATGAGGATTATGATGACGATGATGATTATGAGGACAATGAGGACGATAAGGACGGTTATGACGATGAGGACGATGAGGATGATAAGGATGATGGGGAGGAGGAGGAGGTTAAGTAGGACGATGAGGACTATGAGGACTATGAGGATGATGAGGATGATGAGGATTATGAGGATTATGAGGATGATGAGGATGATGAGGATCATTAGGATCATGTTGATGATTAGGACGATGAGGACTATGAGAATGTTGAGGATGATGAGGATGATGATGACGATGAGGATTATGAGGATTATGAGGACGATGATAATTATGAGGACAATGAGGACGATGAGGACGATGAGGACGATGAGGACTATGATGATGATGAGGATGATGATGAGGTTAAGTAGGACTATGAGGACTATGAGGACTATGAGGACTATGATTACGATGAGGATGATGATGAGGAGGAGGATTATGAGGAAAATGAGGATGATAAGGATGATGAGGATCATTAGGATTATGCTGATGATGAGGACGATGAGGACGATGAGAATGTTGAGGATGATGAGGATGGTGAGGATGATGAGGATGATGAGGACGATGAGGACGATGAGGATGATGAGGATGATGAGGATGATGAGGATGGTGAGGATGATGAGGATAATGAGAATGATGCTGATGATGAGGATGATGAGGATGATTAGGATGATGATGATGATAATGATTATGATGATGATGATGATGATAATGATGATGATGATGATGATGATGATGATGATGATGATGATGATGATGATGATGATTATGATGATGATGACGATGATGATGAGGATGATGAGGATGATGAGGGCGAGGATGATGAGGATTATGAGGATGAGGATGAGGATGAGGATGAGGATGAGGATGATGAGGATGATGAGGATGATGAGGATGATGAGGACGATGAGGATGAT
>JAXIVJ010011535.1:22500-27500 GCA_036785665.1 Chirona hameri
GGATGATGAGGATGATGAGGATGATGAGGATGATGAGGATGATGAGGATGATGAGGACGATGATGACGATGAGGATTATGAGGATTATGATGACGATGATGATTATGAGGACAATGAGGACGATAAGGACGGTTAGGACGCTGAGGACGATGAGGATGATGAGGATGATGGGGAGGAGGAGGAGGTTAAGTAGGACGATGAGGACTATGAGGACTATGAGGATGATGAGGATGATGAGGATGATGAGGATCATTAGGATCATGTTGATGACTAGGACGATGAGGACGATGAGAATGTTGAGGATGATGAGGATGATGATGACGATGAGGATTATGAGGATTATGAGGACGATGATAATTATGAGGACAATGAGGACGATGAGGACGATGAGGACGACGAGGACTATGATGATGATGAGGATGACGATGAGGTTAAGTAGGACGATGAGGACTATGAGGACTATGAGGATTATGATTACGATGAGGATGATGATGAGGAGGAGGATTATGAGGATAATGAGGATGATAAGGATGATGAGGATCATTAGGATTATGTTGATGATGAGGACGATGAGGACGATGAGAATGTTGAGGATGATGAGGATGGTGAGGATGATGAGGATGATGAGGACTATGAGGACGATGAGGACGATGAGGACGATGAGGATGATGAGGATGATGAGGATGATGAGGATGGTGAGGATGATGAGGATAATGAGAATGATGCTGATGATGAGGATGATGAGGATGATTAGGATGATGATGATGATGATGATGATGATGATGATGATGATGATGATGATAATGATGATGATGATGATGATGATGATGATGATGATGATGATGATGATGATGATGATGATGATGATGATGATGATGATGACGATGATGATGAGGATGATGAGGATGATGAGGGCGAGGATGATGAGGATTATGAGGATGAGGATGAGGATGAGGATGATGAGGATGATGAGGATGATGCGGACGATGAGGATGATGAGGATGATGAGGATGATGAGGAGTATGATGATGATGATGACGATGAGGATGAGGATGATGAGGATGATGAGGTCGAGGATCATGAGGATTATTGGGATGAGGATGAGGATGACGAGGATGATGAGAATGATGAGGATGATGAGGATGATGAGGATGATGAGGATGATGAGAATGATGAGGATGATGAGGATGATGAGGATTATGAGGATGATGAGGATGATGAGGATGATGAGGATGATGAGGATTATGATGATTATGAGGAATATGATGATTATGAGGACGATGAAGACGATGAAGACGATGAGGACGATGAGGATGACGAGGATGATAAGGATGATGAGGAAGTTAAGTAGGACGATGCGGACTATGAGGACTATGAGGACTATGATGACGATGAGGAGGGTGATGATTATGAGGATTATGAGGATTATGAGGATGCTGAGGATCATTAGGATCATGCCGATGATGAGGACGATGAGGACGATGAGAATGTTGAGGATGATGAGGATGATGAGGATGATGAGGATGATGAGGATGATGAGGATGATGAGGACGATGAGGACGATGAGGATGATTAGGGTGATGAGGATGATTAGGATGATGAGGATGATGATGATGATGATGATGAGGATAATGAGAATGATGCTGATGATGAGGATGATGAGGATGATTATAATGATGATGATGATGATGATGATAATGCTGATGATAATGATGATTATGATGATGATGATGATGATGATGATGACGATGGGGATGAGGATGATGAGGATGATGAGGGCGAGGATGATGAGGATTATGAGGATGAGGATGAGGATGATGAGGATGATGAGGATGATGAAGATGATGAGGATGATGATGACGATGAGGATTATGAGGATTATGATGACGATGATGATTATGAGGACAATGAGGACGATAAGGACGGTTAGGACGCTGAGGACGATGAGGATGATGAGGATGATGGGGAGGAGGAGGAGGTTAAGTAGGACGATGAGGACTATGAGGACTATGTGGATGATGAGGATGATGAGGATGATGAGGATCATTAGGATCATGTTGATGACTAGGACGATGAGGACGATGAGAATGTTGAGGATGATGAGGATGATGATGACGATGAGGATTATGAGGATTATGAGGACGATGATAATTATGAGGACAATGAGGACGATGAGGACGATGAGGACGACGAGGACTATGATGATGATGAGGATGATGATGGGGTTAAGTAGGACGATGAGGACTATGAGGACTATGAGGACTATGATTGCGATGAGGATGATGAGGAGGAGGAGGATTATGAGGATAATGAGGATGATAAGGATGATGAGGATCATTAGGATTATGCTGATGATGAGGACGATGAGCACGATGAGAATGTTGAGGATGATGAGGATGGTGAGGATGATGAGGATGATGAGGACGATGAGGACGATGAGGACGATGAGGACGATGAGGATGATGAGGATGATGAGGATGATGAGGATGGTGAGGATGATGAGGATAATGAGAATGATGCTGATGATGAGGATGATGAGGATGATTATTTATTTATTGCGTTTCTTAGTGGCATCCAATGTAACACTGGCTATTAGACCACAGCGTCATACATGCGCATCTGCCATAATGTAAAAGCATACACATAAGAGTGGATAAAAACGATGATGACATGAGAGTGATACAAGCATATAAACACATTAAAAGACGCCATGCGATAAACTGTAAATGCTAAAATAACCTAAAATCTGACGAGGAGCGAGCTACACAGTAAGACTACCCTTCACGCTCTTCTTAAAAGACCGCACACGGCTATTGCCACGAACATCACAGTTGAGCTCGTTCCACTTCCGCACAGAACGCACGGGCACGGTCATCTTTGTCGACTCAAGTCTACATCGAGATGTTTCAAGCAGACCGGCAGATGTTGAGCGCGTGACACGTTCGGACACATCGGCACGATACGATACAAGTGCTTTGAGACGCTCGGGCCCATCATGCTGGTGTATGATCGAGTGCATGAGGACGCAGTCTCTGTACTCGATCAGTGCGTTAAATGGCATCCACCCTAATGCCCTACGTGATGCAGTGATGTGTTCATGTCGGCGCTTTTTGGTGACAATGCGGGTGGCGAAATTAATGACTTTGTCAATCCGGTGACGCTGTTGCTGTGTAGGTGGTGCCCAGGCCGGTAGACAATATGTGATGTGTGGGAAGACGAGTGCCTGAATGAGATGTGTTAGTGTATTCTGCGGGAGAGTGTCTCTGAGCTTGCTGATGGTGATGAGACTACCGTAGCAGCGCCCCGTCACGTTGCCGACCTGCTGCTGCATGTTCAGCTCTGGATCCAAAACTACGCCAAGAATTTTGATTTTGGGTGCAGGTTTTAGTTCTGCGCCATCAAAGCTAACTTTGAAGTCCGAGGTTTTTTTGAGTGATGACGCAGTTCCGAAAAGTATCAGCTCGGTTTTAGCGGGGTTTACTTTAAGACCACTGCTTCTGAACCATGCGGACAGAGCAGCGAGGTCGGCCTCCACGGCGAGACGCAGCCCGGTTAGGTCGGCTGACGTAGGTGGCGCGGCATGAATGAGTTGTGAGTCGTCAGCGTATGAGATGACAGATGCGCGACTGGGCAGATGACATGACAGGTCGTTGGTGAAGATGTTGAACATGATGGGTCCGAGTATGCTTCCCTGAATCACGCCATGGTTTACATCAGTGGTTGCGCCGCTCCCTACTGACTGGGTACGGTTCGAAAAATAGTCAAGAAACCAGTGCGATGAAATACCATACCAGCCTAGCCTGATGAATAACAGGTTGCGGTCCACACAATCGAAGGCTTTAGACAAGTCACATGACGTCAGGCATGCTACACGCCCCGCGTCTCTGTGGGTTGCTATCGTGCTGACCAGGTCAACGACGGCGCTCTCAGTGGAACGGTTGGGGCGATACGCATACTGAGTGGGTGACATGAGGCGATTTATAGACAAATATTCCGTCAGCTGAATACTAATTACTTTCTCCGTAATTTTAGCTGGCACACTGAGGACACTGATGGGTCTAAAACTCGCAGGCTGTGATCTGTCACCAGATTTAAAAATCGGTACCACTTTGGCGTGCTTCCACAGGGATGGCACCTTCCCGGTGATGATGGAGGCGTTGACGATGCGCAGCAGGTGCGGGCCCACCGCCGTGAAGCAGCGCCTGAGCAGCTGCAGAGACACGCCGTCGCTGCCGACCGCTCTGGAGCCGCTCATCCGCCTCAGGGCGCAGCTGAGCTCCGGCAGCGTGGCCGGCCGGACGGTGAACGCCGCGCCGCACACGGTGGGCGGGCGGGGCAGCGGCGGCGGCCCGTCTCGGCGCTCCGCCAGCTCCTCGGCGATCCGGGTTCCCACCTCGGCGAAGTAGGTGTTGAAGCGGTCGGCCGCCGCAGCGTCCGGCACGTCACCTGGGCCCGTGGACTTCCCTGGCCCCAGCGCGTGCTTCCGAAGCTCGGACCACATCTCCTTCATGCTGGATGGTGCAGAGAAGAAGTCCGCGCGGGCGGCGGCCAGCCGACGTCTAAACTCTCTCCTCAGCGAGGTGTACCGCCGCTCGCTCTCCGCACCGCCCCGGGCGTCTCTGCTGCGTCTCGCGGCGTCCCTCTGATGTTGCAGCTCGGTCAGATCGTCATCGAGCGTGAGCCAGGGCCGGTCCGGGTGCCGCAGTCTGACACGCTTCAGAGGACAGTGCCGGTCCACCGCTGCGTCCCAGTTCTCGAGGAACGCTCTGTAGAGATCGTCGATAGACGTCGTCTCGTCGCGGTACAGAGCGGACCAGTCGGACAGCAGGAGGTCCAGGCAGAGATGGTTAAAGTCCACTCCGCGCGTGGAGCGGGTTGTCAGCTCGCGCGGCTTCCTTTTTGTCCTCGGTAGTGGAGCTCTGACGGTGATGAGGTCATGATCACTGACATGTGTCTTGACAACAGCCGCCGCCTCACAGCCGATGCTGGTTCTGTTCGTG
>JAXIVJ010011535.1:37500-43299 GCA_036785665.1 Chirona hameri
ATCATACAGCATCATCATCAAACAGCATCATCATCATCCAGCACCCTCATCATCCTCATCATCCAGCATCATCATCATCCAGCATCATCATCATCCAGCATCATCATCATCCAGGATCCTCATTATCCATAATCTCCATCATAAAGCATCCTCATCATCCATCATCCTCATAATCCAGCATCTTCATCATCCGCATCATCTTCATCATCTTCATCATCTTAATCATCTTTATCCTCTTCATCATCTTAAACATCTTCATCATCTTCATCATCTTCATCATCTTCATCATCTTCATCATCTTCATCATCTTCATCATCTTCATCATCTTCATCATCTTCATCAATCTTCATCAATCTTCATCATCTTCATCATATTCACCATCTTCATCATCTTCATCATCTTCATCATCTTCATTATCTTCATCATCTTCTGCATCTGCATCATCTTCTGCATCCGCATCATCTTCATCATTTTCAGCATCTTCATCATCTTCATCATCTTCTTCATCTTCCCTTATCTTCATCATCTTCATCATCTTCATCATCTTCATCATCTTCATCATCTTCATCATATTCACCATCTTCATCATCTTCATCATATTCACCATATTCATCATCTTCATCGTCTTCATCATCTTCATCTATCTTCTTCAGCATCCAGCATACTCATTATCCAGCATCCCCATCATACAGCATCCTCATCATCCAGCAACCATCATCATCAGCATCTCATCATCCAGCATTCTCATCATCCAGCATCCTCATCATCCAGCATCATCATCATCGGCATCATCGTCATCCAGCATCATCATCATACAGCATCATCATCCAGCAACCTTCATCATCATAATCCAGCATCATCTTCCAGCATCCTCATCATCCAGCATCCTCATCATCCAGCATCCTCATCATCCAGCATCCTCATAATCCAGCATCTTCATCATCAGCATCATCTTCAAAAGTTAAGGCACTGTCGTAGTCAGGGAGTAGTTACGGTACGGTCGTAGTCAGTAAGTAGTTTAGGGTACAGTCGTAGTCAGGGCGTAGCTAGGGTACGGCCGTAGTCAGGGCGTAGTTAGGGTACGGCCGTAGCCAGGGCGTAGTTAGGATACGCCGTAGTCAGGGGCGTAGTTAGGCACGGCCAGTCAGGGCGTAGTTTAGGGTACGGTCGTAGTCAGGGCGTAGTTATGGTACGGCCGTAGTCAGGACGTAGTTAGGGTACGGTCGTAGTCAGGTCGTAGTTATGGTACGGTCGTAGTCAGGGCGAAGTTAGGGTACGGCCGTAGTCAGGGGCGTAGTTAGGATACAGTCGTAGTCAGGGCGTGGTTAGGGTACGGCCGTAGTCAGGGCGTATCCAGGGTACGGTAGTAGTCAGGGCGTAGTTAGGGTACGGCCGTAGCCAGGGCGTAGTCAGTGTACGGTCGTAGTGTTGATGACTAGGACGATGAGGACGATGAGAATGTTGAGGATGATGAGGATGATGATGACGATGAGGATTATGAGGATTATGAGGACGATGATAATTATGAGGACAATGAGGACGATGAGGACGATGAGGACGACGAGGACTGTGATGATGATGAGGATGATGATGGGGTTAAGTATGACGATGAGGACTATGAGGACTATGAGGACTATGATTACGATGAGGATGATGATGATGAGGAGGATTATGAGGATAATGAGGATGATAAGGATGATGAGGATCATTAGGAATTATGCTGATGATGAGGACGATGAGGACGATGAGAATGTGAGGATGATGAGGATGGTGAGGATGATGAGGATGATGAGGACGATGAGGACGATGAGGACGATGAGAACGATGAGGATGATGAGGATGATGAGGATGATGAGGATGGTGAGGATGATGAGGATAATGAGAATGATGCTGATGATGAGGATGATGAGGATGATTAGGATGATGATGATGATGATGATGATGATGATGATGATGATGATGATAATGATGATGATGATGATGATGATGATGATGATGATGATGATGATGATGATGATGATGATGATGATGATGATGATGACGATGATGATGAGGATGATGAGGATGATGAGGTCGAGGATCATGAGGATTAAAGTGGATGAGGATGAAGATGACCGAGGATGCACTTAGATGAAGAGGATGATGAGGATGATGAGGATCGATGAGGATGATGAGAATGATGAGGATGATGAGGATGATGATGGATATGAGGATGATGAGGAATGATGAGGATGATGAGGATGATATGATTATGATGATTATGAGGAATATGATGATTATGAGGACGATGAAGACGATGAAGACGATGAGGACGATGAGGATGACGAGGATGATGGGATGATGCGGAGGTTAAGTAGGACGATGCGGACTATGAGGACTATGAGGACTATAGATGACGATGAGGAGGATGATGATCGATGAGGATATGAGGATTATGAGGATGCTGCAGGATCATTAGGATCATGACGATGATGAGGACGATGAGGACGATGAGAAGTTGAGGATGATGAGTGATGATGAGGATGATGAGATGATGAGGATGATGAGGATGATGAGGACGATGAGGACGATGAGGATGATGAGGCGTGCTGAGATGATTAGGAATGATGAGGCATGATGATGATGATGATGATGAGGATAATGAGAATGATGCTGATGATGAGTGATGATGAGGATGATTAGAATGATGATGATGATGATGATGATGCTGATGATAATGATGATTATGATGATGATGATGATGTGTGATGACGATGGGGATGAGGATGATGAGGATGATGAGGGCGGGATGTGAAGGATTATGAGGATGAGGCTGAGGATGAGGATGATGAGGATGATGATGATGATGATGATGATGATGATGATGATGATGATGATGATGATGATGATGATGATGATGATTATGATGCTGATGATGATGTGATGATGACTGATGATGATGATGTTGATGATGATGATGATGATTATGATGATGATGATAGATGATGATGATGATGAGGATGATGAGATGTTGGAGGATGATGAGATGATGATAATGATTAGATGGCTGATGATGATGATGATGATGATGATGACGATGAGGATGAGGATGATGAGGATGATCGAGGGCGAGGAAGATGAGTGATTATGAGGATGAGGATGAGGATGATGAGGATGCTGAGATGATGCAGGGCGAGAATGATGAGGATGATGATGATGATGATGATGAGTTGATGATGATGATGATGATGTGTGATGATGATGATGATGATGATGATGATGATGATGATGATGATGATGATGATGATGGATGATGATGATGATGAAGATGATGATGATGATGATGATGACTGATGATGATGAGGATGATGATGATGATAATGATCATGATGATGAGCGATGATGAAGATGATGCTGATGATGACGATGAGGAAGATGATGATGATGATGAACGAGGCGAGGATGATTAGGATTTGAGGATGAGATGGGATGATGATGATGATGAGGATGATGAGGAAGATGAGGCGAGGATGAATGAGGATTATGAGATGAGGATGAGGATGATGAGGCTGCATGAGATGATGAAGATGATGAGATGATGATGTGATGATGATGATGAAGGACGATGATGACGATGAGGATTATGAGGATATGATGACGATGATGAATATGGGCAATGAGGACGATGAGACGGTTGAATGATGAGGACGATGAGGATGATGAGGACTGATGGGGAGGAGGAGGAGGTTATGTAAGACGATGAGGACTATGAGGACTATGAGGAGATGATGAAGATGAGGATGATGAGGATGATGAGGATCATTATGATCAAGTTGATGCTTAGGACAGATGAGGACGAATGAGAATGTGAGGATGATGAGGATGACTGACGACGATGAGGATTATGAGGATTATGAGGACTAGATAATCTATTGAGGACAATGCGAGACGAGAGGACCTGTGACGATGAGGACGATGAGGACTTTGATGGATGATGAGGATGATGATGAGGTTAAGTTGACGATGAGGACTATGATGACTATGGGACTATGATTACGATGAGATGAAGAGGAGGAGGAGGATCTATGAGGAATGAGATGATAAGGATGATGAGGATCATTAGATATGATGATGAGACGATGAGACGATAGAATGTTGAGGATGATGAGGCTGGTGAGAGAAGATGAGGATGATGGAAGATGAGGACGATGAGGATGATGAGGATGGTGAGGATGATGAGTGATGGTGAGTATGATGAGGATAATGAGAATGATGCTGATGATGAGGATGATGATGATGATGATGATGATGATGAAGATGATGATGATGATGATGATGATATGATGATGCTGAACTGATGATGATGATGGATGATCAGATGATGATGGAATGATGAAGATGATGAAGATGATGACGATAGAAGCAGGCTGATGAGATAAAGAGGATGATGAGGATTATGAGGATAAGGCATGAGGATGAGGATGATGAGGATGAATGAGGATGATGAGGCATGATGAGGATGATGAGGACGATGAGGATGATGCAGGATGATGAGGAGTATGTTGATGATGATGATGACGATGAGATGAGGATGACTGAGGATGATGAGGCCGAGGATCATGAGATTATGAGGATGAGGATGAGGATGACGAGGATGATGAGGATGATGAGGATGATGAGCGATGATGAGAATGATGAGGCTGATGAGGACTGATGAGGATGATGAGGCTGATGAGGATGATGAGGATGCTGGAGGATGATGGAGGATTATGAGGATGAGTGATGATGAGGATGATGAGGATGATGAGGATTATGATGATTATGAGGAAGATGATGACTTATGAGACGATGAGCACGATGAGGATGATGAGGACGATGAGGATGTGAGATGAGTAGGATGATGGGAGGTTAAGTAGGACGATGCGGACTAAGAGGACTATGAGGACTATGATGCCGATGCAGGAGGGTATTCGATGATGAGGATTATGAGGATATGAGATGATAGGATGCTGAGGATCATAAGGATCATGCCGATGATGAGGCCGATGAGGACGATGAGATGAGATGATGAGGATGATGAGGATGATGAGGATGATGAGGATGATGAGGACGATGAGGACGATGAGGATGATGAGGGTGATGAGGATGAATGAGGATGTGAATGATGCAGAAGATGAGGATGATGAGGATGATGAGAGATGCACGATGATGATGATGATGATGATGCTAATGATTATTATGATGATGATGATGCTGATGATGATGATGATGATGATGACGATGACGGATGAGATGATGAGGATGATGAGGCGAGGATGATGAGGATTGTGAGGATGAAGATGAGGATGAGGATGATGAGATGAGGTGATGATGATGATGATGATGAAAATGATGATGATGATGATGATGATGATGATGATGATGATGATGATGATGATGATGATGAGATGACTGATGATGACTGATGATGATGATGATGAATGATGATGATGATGATGATGATGATGATGATGATGAGTGAGGATGAAGATGATGATGATGATGATGATGATGATGATGACTGATTACTGATAGGATGAGTGATGAGATGATGAAGATGATGAGGCTGATGATGATGACTGATGATGATGATGATGATGATGATGATGAGAGATGATGATGATGATGAAGAGATGATGAGGATGAGGATGAATAGGATGATTAGGATGATGAGGATGATGATGATGAGATGAGGATGATGAGGGCGAGGATGATGAGGATTATGAGGATGAGGATGAGGATGATGTGATGATGAGATGATGAGGATGATGAGGATGATTG
>JAXIVJ010011536.1:0-43281 GCA_036785665.1 Chirona hameri
CATAAATGTTTTATTCGTGGTGGCTAGCAAACTTAAACTCGGGGCCTTGGTGCTGCCATCGATTTTTGCATTCGAGAGGTATCGTCGGCTGCGACACCTTCATACCGCAGGAAAGGAAGAGACTCCGCCTCCCGCCAACGAAGAGCGACTATTGGTCGTGGGGGTCGGTCATATCTTAGAGGCCCCTGATACATATTTTGATGTGACGCTCTCATTGCTGGTGCTGGGGCGACAGAAGGAGGAGGCAAGTGGAACAAAGTACGCAGGTAAGACAGAACACACATCAACTGTATGATGCTACTTTTTCATTCTAACAAGTGCAAGTAAAACGTTTGCAGTTAATTCAAATGATTCCACCTAAATTCGTGTGGACGTTTTAGCAGGATTTAGTACGTCGTTGACGCAAGACACTTTATGTTTGCTTTGAAACATCCTTGATTAGTAGAGCTACCCATACTCCTGGCACCAGCGTAAACAACAGCTTCTTGTTGTCCGCCAGTGACCCGATATCAACATGACCCTCGGGAGTAAGCACCCCTTGAGTTTGTTTTTCAAATTGCAGGGAATTCGTTAAACGTAACGGCTATCCTATTTTCAGCGTTTTTTCCTTGATCGTTTGTGCATGTTAACAACGTTTTAAATCATACATATGGCGCACGGTGGATGGTCACCGTTCACGGTTCGGATGTTATCAACCTATTTATTCCCTGTGTTATTAAAACAAATGGTTGGCTTTAGATTGGGAGTAAGAATACCATTGGAAAGCGCGTGACGTTTTTCGTCTGCAATCATACTTGTTTCTCTTATTTTCTATATAATTGTGTCTTTAACTGTATGTTTATTGAAGTCCCAGGGTTCCTTCCGTAGACAATATGCAGGACGTTTTGCTACCGGCCACGAATAGAAACATGTTTTGATATCTTCTTGGAATGTGTCTTCTACTACAACTTTACGTACATCGTAACCTGGATGTGATGTCATTACGAGCGAGCGCGAAGCGCTCGCTCGTCTTTCCGTGGTATATGGGGAAAATCTGAATATGAGCAAATTGGCCGGGCCGGGCCGACCCGTGGCGACGCTTTTGAGCTCATTTCTGCAACCATACGTCCGATTAACAAGCTGACTTCTTTGCTGAGCAGTCCCATCCAACGTACCCTGTTTGAGACCGGTACCGACTCATGTGGGTGACTACCACTGCGCGTGGCGCGTGCCGCGTGAGGGGTGTTGAAAAGTGTTTTCTCGCAAAAACTCTGCAACGGCTGAGCCGATTGTGTGCAAATTTGGTGTGTGGTTAGGGACCCCTCAGCGGTCAATTTTCCACAAGTCAGGGATGGGGTATCTCTGCACGTGCGCACGTGCACACCCCTATTTTATATCTCAGGAACGGCTGAACCAATTGCGTTCTAATTTGGTGTGTGGTTAGGGACCTCTCAGCCGTTGCCTGTCCACAAGTCAGGGGTGGAGTGCCTCTGCACGTGCGCACGTGCTCACCCCTGTTCTATATCTCATGAATGGTTGAGCCGATCGTGTTCAAATTTGGTGTGTGGTTAGGGACCTCTCAACCGCCAGTTTCCCACAAGTCAGGGATGGGGTGCCTCTGCACGTGCGCACGTACACACCCCTATGCTATATCTCAGGAATGGCTGAGCCGATTGTGTTCAAATTTGGTGTGTGGTTAGGGACTCCTCCTCCGCCGCCTACCCACAAGTCATGGGTGGGGTGCCTCGGCACGTGCGCACGTGCGCACCTTCTTTGTATCTCAGGAACTACTTGCCCGATTGGGTTTAAATTCACCATACATTTATTTCGCGCCCGCTCGTTCATCGCCAACTACGGCGCCTTACTGGTCATATTTTATGGAAGAAAACAACTGGTAAGTCGACAAAGAGCAGATGATCATTGAAATTATTTCTTGCAATCAAAAGCATCCTACTCACATAAGCGTCAGGCAGTGGCGTATTTAGAAATCCGTCAAGGGGTGGGGGGGGGGGGGGGGTGGCAAGCCCTCAAGAGGGCGCCAAACCCCACATGAGGGCGCCGTCAGCGAAAGGTGTTGTTGAGCGGGGGGAGTAAAAATTATAAAAATAAGAAAATAACAAAAGTTAATCAACATAAATTAGACAATAAATCGATAACCTAAATTAACTGTTCTTTCTACTTGATAATATTCTCGAATACTTTTGAACCGTGGAATTCGTGGAATTGATCAGGATTTGTGAGCAAATAAAACACAAATTGCCAAATTAAAAGACACACTAAAATCAAAATTATGGCAATAAAGAGGCACTCATGTCTTTTCCATTAATGAATGGGATAGAGCAATACTCAGGAATGCTCGCGATGAAGCACAACTAGATGCCTCAGTTAAATAAGTGGATGGCAAAGATACAATTGTGCACTCGGGCCAGCCGAAATCCACCCACCCCGTTCGCATGCGGAACTCCGCACTGCCCCGCACACAGGCTTGTCCAAATCAGCCTTATCTCCACCCATGAGGTCTGCCGAAATTCACCCTGCTCCTGTTCTCCCAAAAATTAACCCAACGGCACCTGGTCTAAGCGCGGCACCTCCTCTGAGGGCGGCACCTGGTCTGAGAACGTCACCTGGTATGGTCTGAGGGATTTTTTTGAGTATTGTGCCCTGGGCTGCTTTCTCATCAATGCGTCGCATTGCGTATGGTGCGGACCTCTAAAATTGCTATATTGTGCGTTTAAAAGTGCGGGGAAAAGGTGCTAAAATGAACTATTTTGCCCAATAATATAGGAAAGTAGCAACATAACACATAAATGCGCCGAGAAACTGACCGATTTTTTTCCTAACCCACATATAATTGAATTTGTAGTTGAATTGCGCCGCGGAGCGGCGCGAAAATTTTGAGTTTGATTCCCTGTACAACTGTATTCTTACTGTTGAAAGGCCCAAGGTCCCTTCAGATCGTCTTGGGGCCCCTCTGACCTTTTCTACGCCCTTCCGACCTGTTCAGGGACTGATCTGGGATCCGCAAAGCGAAAAGACATGATGTGGAGTGGGTGATATATATACATAATACAAAGAGGGCTTACTCTACAGGAAAAAATAAAATCGGATCTTTCGGGTATATTGTAGCACCCTGACGAAGGGTGTTACAATATACGCGAAAGCTCCGCTTTTAATATTTGTATTGTGGAGTAAGTCCTCTTTGTATTTAATCTTCATCTGCGATCTCTACGTGCTTTGACCCTTCCGGTCTCACCAGAGACTCCTCTGATCTTCCAAGAAGCCCCTCTTGTGTGTCAAGGGGCCCATTCGGCCTGTTCAGAGGTCCTTCCGACCTGGCCAGGGACTACACTGGCTGCTTTGTCGCCCTGCCGACATGCGCAGGGGCAGGGGCGGCGGATTGCGGGGCGCAGGGTACCCAAAATCCCCCCTCAAATGAAAATCCTGGGGAGGGGAAGGGTCATGTTGCCCCAGATTGAGCAGGCTAAAATCTGGGGGGGGGGGGGGCAAAACTACCCTTTGCCCCCAGGATTTTCGACTGGGGGGAATTTTGGGTACCCTGCCCCCACAATCCGCCGCCTCTGCTTAGGGGCCCCTCCGACCTGCCCAGGGGCCCCTCCAGTCTGGCTAGAAACTCATCCGGCATGTTCAAGGGGCTTTCCGACCGACCCAGGGACCCTTTCGGTCTAGCCAGGGGCCCCTCTGACTTGCCCAGGAGCCCCTCGGATCGGCCCAGCGACTCTTCTGGTCGGCCTGCGCCGGCTGCTTTGTCGCCCTTGTCGACATGCTCAATGGGCCCTCCGACCTGCCCTGGGGCCCTCCGTGCTGTCTAGGGGCCCATTCGACGTGTTCAGGGGGCCCATTCTACGTGTTCAGGGGGCCCATTATACGTGCTCAGCGGGCCCTCTGACCCGCTCAGGGGCCCTTTCGGTCTTGCCAGGGGCCCCTCTGACATGCACAGGGGCCCTCTTAACTTCACAGGGGCGCTCTGGTCTCTCCAGGGGCCCTTTAACCTTATAAGGGGCCCTTCTGACCTAGCAAGGGACTGCGCTGGCTGCTTTGTCGCCTTGCGACATGCTCCGAGGGCCATCCGACCTGCCCTGGGGCTCCTCCGTGCTGGCTAGGGGCTGATTCGGCATGTTCAGGGGCCCTTCTGACCCACCTAGGGGCCCTTTAGGTCTGGTCAGGGCCCATCTGACCTGCACAGGGGCCCTCTTAACTTCCCAGGGGCCCTCTGGACTGTCCAGGGGCCCTCCAACCTGCGCAGGGGCCCTTATGACCTGGCAAAGGACTGCGCTGGCCGCTTTGTCGCCCTGTCGACATGCTCAGGGGCCTCTCAACCTGCCCAGGGGCCCCTCTGTGCTGGCTAGGGGCTAATTCGACGTGTTCAGGGGGCCCATTCGACGTGCTCAGGGGGCCCTCTGACCCACTCATGGGCCCTTTCGGTGTTGCCAGGGGCCCCTCTGACATGCACAGGGCTCTTTTGAACGTCCAAGGGGCCCTCTGGTCTTTCAGAGAGGGCCGTGGTGGCCCTAAAGGGCCTTTGAAGTCCGCTAAACTCTCTAAAGACCACGCTTCGTGTAGTAAAGAGCCTATGATACCGCGCTTCGCGCGGTCTCGTCGGCCCTTTTCGGCGCGCTGCGCGCGCCGAAAAGGGCCCTCGCGCGCCAAAAAGGGCCCTCCTGGCCTCTAGGGGGGGGGGGCGGCCGCCCCCGCCGCCCTCCCCTTGGCTACGTGCCTGCCTGTCGCCATTCCAGGCGTCATACTACGCGGGCCAGAGGCGCCCTGTTAGACCTGAGAGCGGCACCTGGCCTGAGTGTGACATCTAGTCTAAGGGCGATACCTGGTCTAAGGGTGACATCTAGTATGAGGGTGACAGCCGACATCTTAGGATCTTAGGGTGATATCCAATCTGAAGGCGGCATCTGGGATGAAGGCAGCACCTGGCCTGAGGGGGCAGCATCTAGTCTGAGGGAGGCACCTGGCCTGAGGGCGGCACCTGATCTGAGGGCGACACCTGATCTGAGGGCGGCACCTGGTCTGAGGGCGGTACCTGGGCTGAGGGCGGCACCTGACCTTGCCCCCCCCCCCCTCAAATACGCCCCTGGGTCTGTCCCCCGAACCCGAACCCCTGGCTGGCGCCCTCCCCAAACCCCTCGCCCCCCCCCCCCCCACTCAAAGTATTGTGGCGACACCACTGCCTCCAAAAGCACCCTCCGATACACCTCTGAAGGCGCCCTCCCACATACCCCAGAAGGCACCCTCCGATACACCTCTGAAGGCACCCTCCCACATACCCCAGAAGGCACCCTCCGATACATTTCCGAGGGCGCCCTCCCACATACCTCCAAAGGCGCCCGCCGATGTACCTCTGAAGGCGCCATCCCACATAGCTCCAAAGGCGACCTCCTATACACTTTTAAAAGAGCCCTCCCAAATAGATCCAAAGGCGCACTCCGATACACCTCTGAAGGCACCCTCCCACATACCTCCGAAGGCGACCTTCGATAGATCTCCGAAGGTGCCCTCCCAAATAACTCCGGAGTCGCCCTCTGTGAGACCAGAGGCTGTCACATTCAGCGAAGGCGCCTTTGTATGTATGTAGGGAGGGCGCCCTCGGGCCTCGGATATATGTATCTGAGGGTGGTTTGGACTATGTGGGAGGACGTCTTCAGAGGTGTATCGGAGGGCACCTCTGATAGTATTTGGGAGGGCGCTTCGAAGGTATGTGGGAGGGCGCCTTTGGAGGCATGTGGGAGGGCGCCTTTGGATGTATGTGGGAGGGCGCCTTTAGAGGTGTATCAGAGGGCGCATTTAGATGTATGTGGGAGGGCGCCCTCAGAGGTGTATCGGAGCGCGCCTTACATTCAGTGGAACGCGCCTCATATTCAGCTGGAGCGTGCCTCACATTCAACGAAGGGCGCCTTCCGAAGGCGCAGGTGCGTGAGGGCGCCTTCGGTGCGTGAGGGCGCCTTCACCGCCCAAGGGGGGGGGGGGCATGGTGAATGTGCCTGATGTTGGACGTCAGTGAAGTTGGGACTTATTCAGCGACTTATTCAGCGAAGAATTCAGATTTGGCCCAAAACCTCGGCCCACTGTCAATTTTGGTACGCTGATCACGAATATGACTTTCATTTTGCTGTTCAAAGTCATCTTCGAGGTCAAATTCAAGGTCAACGGACGGGGTACCCCACATAACGTCTCGAATTTATTGCCGGATCCTTTCCAAAATGGTCCCAGAAGATAGACAGAGTCCATATTTAACGTCCGTCACCATGGCCTGATCTGTGACCTTTGACCTGGGGGGTTAAATTCGAGGTCAAAGGACGGAGTACCGCATAAAGTCCCGAATGTATTGCCGGATCCTTCCAAAAGTGGTCTCAGATGATAGACAGGGTCCATAGCTAACGTCCGCCACCGTGGCCTGACCCGTCACCTTTGACCTTGGGGGTCAAATTCGAGGTCCAAGGACGGGGTACCGCATAAAGTCCCGAATGTATTGCCGGATCCTTTCCAAAGTGGTCTCAGATGATAGACAGGGTCCATATCTAACGTCCGTCTCACCGTGACCGATCACAGAGACAGACACCAACACCAGAAACACGACAAACGGTCACTTAGTTACAGACGTGACCGATCACAGAGACATGCCAGCACTAGAAACGACAAACGGTCACTTAGTTACAGACGTGACCGATCACAGAGACATACCAACACTAGAAACGATAAAACGGTCACTTAGTTACAGACGTGACCGATCACAGAGACATACCAGCACTAGAAACGACAAACGGTCACTTAGTTACAGACGTGACCGATCACAGAGACATACCAGCACTAGAAACGACACACGGTCACTTAGTTACAGACGTGACCGATCACAGAGACATACCAGCACTAGAAACGACAAACGGTCACTTAGTTACAGACGTGACCGATTATACCAGAGACATACC
Organism: Chirona hameri; assembly: GCA_036785665.1. Classification (NCBI taxonomy): domain Eukaryota; kingdom Metazoa; phylum Arthropoda; class Thecostraca; order Balanomorpha; family Balanidae; genus Chirona; species Chirona hameri. The sequence goes on from JAXIVJ010011536.1 coordinate 6,933, forward strand.
AGCACTAGAAACGACAAACGGTCACTTAGTTACAGACGTGACCGATCACAGAGACATACCAGCACTAGAAACGACAAACGGTCACTTAGTTACAGACGTGACCGATTATACCAGAGACATACCAGCACTAGAAACGACAAACGGTCACTTAGTTACAGACGTGACCGATTATACCAGAGACATACCAGCACTAGAAACGACAAACGGTCACTTAGTTACAGACGTGACCGATCACAGAGACATGCCAGCACTAGAAACGACAAACGGTCACTTAGTTACAGCTGTGACCGATCACAGAGACATACCAGCACTAGAAACGACAAACGGTCACTTAGTTACAGACGTGACCGATTATACCAGAGACATACCAGCACTAGAAACGACAAACGGTCACTTAGTTACAGACGTGACCGATCACAGAGACATACCAGCACTAGAAACGACAAACGGTCACTTAGTTACAGCTGTGACCGATCACAGAGACATACCAACACTAGAAACGACAAACGGTCACTTAGTTACAGACGTGACCGATCACAGAGACATACCAGCACTAGAAACGACAAACGGTCACTTAGTTACAGACGTGACGGTCAAAGCCAACATCTTTAACTAGCACTTTACTCCTCAAACGAATCTCGACACAGACTCGCTAGAACTACCGAACGATCCTGCAAATGCGCTGCGAACCATTCCGACACCACAACAAATTAATGTTTCACAACAACAAGTACTAAAAGTATTAAATTCACTTAACATACACAAATCGACCGGCCCCGATCAAATTTCCACAAAATTGCTTAAATTAACAGCGCTGCTGATGATATGATATACGAACCACTCACGGCACTATTTAATTAATCTCTCAAATTGGGCATTTTCCCCAACAGGTGGAAAGAAGCAACCGTTCACATATCTTCAAAAACTCAGGAGGACCATCAGACTTCCGCCAATACCGCCCCATCAGTATTTTGTCCTGTCTATCAAACTTCTAGAAAAGCTCGTTTTTTCTCTATTTACTCTCACCTTACTAACAACAATCTCTTATTAGACAGACAAAGCGGGTACAGGTCGGGCCACAGCACTCAGCTTCAACTGGCCTATCTGACTCACAAACTTTATAAGGAACTAGACGAAGGACGTGACATAACTGCAATCTTCCTTGACATTTCAAAATATTTTGACAAAATTTGGCATGATGGACTTCTTTACAAATGCAAAAACGACTTTTTATCTCTGGCTCGCTCCTCCTATGGCTGAAATTCTATCTGACAGACGGAACACAACGGGTGAGGGTGGGAGACACCTTTTTTCGACACCAACTATCAACGCTGGATGCCCTCAGGGCTCAGTTCTGGGACCTCTCCTTGCGTTTATGTACCTAGACAGACTCACTGAAAAAGTCACAAACGAAATTATTTTCTACGCAGACAACACTTTTATTTATGCCTCTCACACACATGGGCGTAACCACCTTCCGAAAGTAGACGGGGGGGGGGGGGGGGGACGGAGGCACTTCGAAGTCGATTCTTTTCATGCAACGCCCATAGGCGCAATGTTTAAACCCGAAAATGTTGGGGGGGGGGGGACGCGTCCCCCCGTCCCTAGTGGTGGTTACGCCCATGCTCACGCAACTGAAGATATCGACACCGTACAACAGTCTCTTCAACGCGACCTTGGCGCCATTGACGAATATGCAAGACAATGGGCAATCCAATTCAACACTTCCAAAACAATACAACAGACATACAGTCACAAAGCACATAAACAATACAACAGACATACAGTCACAAAGCACATAAATAATACAACAGACATACAGTCACAAAGCACATAAACAATACAACAGACATACAGTCACAAAGCACATAAACAATACAACCGACATACAGTCGCAACGCGCATAAACAATACAACAGAAATACAGTCACAAAGCACATAAACAATACAACAGAAATACAGTCACAAAGCACATAAACAGTACAACAGACATACAGTCACAAAGCACATAAACAATACAACAGACATACAGTCACAAAGCACCATAAACAATACAACAGACATACAGTCACAAAGCACATAAACAATACAACGGACATACAATCACAAAGCACATAAACAATACAACAGACATACAGTCACAAATCACATAAACAATACAACAGATTTATAGTCACAAAGCACATAAACAATACAACAGACATACAGTCACAAAGCACATAAACAATACAACAGACATACAGTCACAAAGCACATAAACAATACAACAGACATACAGTCACAACGCACATAAACAATACAACAGACATATAGTCACAAAGCACATAAACAATACAACAGAAATACAGTCACAAAGCACATACACAATACAACAGACATACAGTCACAAAGCACATAAATAATACAACAGACATACAGTCACAAAACACATAAACAATACAACAGACATGCAGTCACAAAGCACATAAACAATACATCAGACATACAGTCACAAAGCACATAAACAATACAACAGACATACAGTCACAAAGCACATAAACACTACAACAGACATACAGTCACAAAGCACATAAACAATACAACAAACATATAGTCACAAAGCACATAAACAATACAACAGACATTCAGTCACACAGCACATAAACAATACAACAGACATACAATCACAAAGCACATAAACAATACAACAGACATACAGTCACAAAGCACATACACAATACAACAGACATACAGTCACAAAGCACATAAACAATACAGCAGACATACAGTCACAAAGCACATAAACAATACAACATACATACAGTCAGAAAGCACATAAGCAATACAACAGACATACAGTCACAAAGCACATAAACAATACAACAGACATACAGTCACAACGCACATAAACAATACAACAGACATACAGTCACAAAGCACATAAACAATACAACAGACATACAGTCACAAAGCACATAAACAATACAACAGACATACAGTCACAAAGCACATAAACACTACAACAGACATACAGTCACAAAGCACATAAACAATACAACAAACATATAGTCACAAAGCACATAAACAATACAACAGACATTCAGTCACACAGCACATAAACAATACAACAGACATACAATCACAAAGCACATAAACAATACAACAGACATACAGTCACAAAGCACATACACAATACAACAGACATACAGTCACAAAGCACATAAACAATACAGCAGACATACAGTCACAAAGCACATAAACAATACAACATACATACAGTCAGAAAGCACATAAGCAATACAACAGACATACAGTCACAAAGCACATAAACAATACAACAGACATACAGTCACAACGCACATAAACAATACAACATACATACAGTCACAAAGCACCATAAACAATACAACATACATACGGTCACAAAGCACATAAACAATACAACAGACATACATTAACAAAGCACATAAACAATACAACAGACATACAGTCACAAAGCACATAAACAATACAACAGACATACAGTCACAAAGCACATAAACAATACAATAGACATACAGTCACAAAGCACATAAACAATACAACAGACATACAGTCACAAATCACATAAACAATACAACAGATTTACAGTCACAAAGCACATAAACAATACAACAGACATACAGTCACAAAGCACATAAACAATACAATAGACATACAGTCACAAAGCACATAAACAATACAACAGACATACAGTCACAAATCACATAAACAATACAACAGATTTACAGTCACAAAGCACATAAACAATACAACCGACATACAGTCACAAAGCACATATACAATACAACATACATACAGTCACAAAGCACATAAACAATACAACAGACATACAGTCACAAAGCACATAAACAATACAACCGACATACAGTCGCAACGCGCATAAACAATACAACAGAAATACAGTCACAAAGCACATAAACAATACAACAGACATATAGTCACAAAGCACATAAACAATACAACTGACATACAGTGACAAAGCACATAAACAATACAACATACATACAGTCACAAAGCACATAAACAATACAACAGACATACAGTCACAAAGCACATACACAATACAACAGACATACAGTCACAAAGCACATAAACAATACAACAGACATACAGTCATAAAGCACATAAACAATACAACAGTCATACAGTCACAAAGCACATAAACAATACAACAGACATACAGTCACAAAGCACATAAACAATACAACAGACTTACAGTCACAAAGCACATAAACAATACAACAGACATACAGTCACAAATCACATAAACAATACACCAGACATACAGTCACAAGGCACATAAGCAATACAACAGACATACAGTCACAAAGCACATAAACAATACAACAGACATACAGTCACAAAGCACATAAACAATACAACAGACATACAGTCACAAAGCACCATAAACAATACAACAGACATACAGTCACAAAGCACCATAAACAATACAACAGACATACCTTTAACAGACATACAGTCACAAAGCACCATAAACAATACAACAGACATACAGTCACAAAGCACATAAACAATACAACAGACATACAGTCACAAAGCACATAAACAATACAACAGACATACAGTCACAAAGCACATAAACAATACAACAGACATACAGTCGCAAAGCACATAAACAATACAACAGACATACAGTCACAAAGCACATAAACAATACAACAGACATACAGTCACAAAGCATATATACAATACAACAGACATACAGTCACAAAGCACATAAACAATACAACACCCATACAGTCACAAAGCACATAAACAATACAACAGACATACAGGCACAAAGCACATAAACAATACAACAGACATGCAGTCACAAAGCACATAAACAATACAACAGACATACAGTCACAAAGCACATCACACATCACCAGTTGTGGTACGGCACACAGTAATACGTTTCTCTGGGGGAAAAAACAATATTTCCCCGGACACAAACACCTAAGCATCACATTCTCGAAAGACCTGAGATTCCACAAACATGTGAATAACATAATTTAAAAAAAAAACATAGCCCTACATCCAAACACACGCATCCATAAAGACAGAACACTTTACCACCCCTAGTGGTGCGATGTGCTTGGCTGGCTATTGGATAAAGAGGGCCTTTATCCAATAGCCAAACACATACATCGCACCACCAGGGGTGGCAAAGTGTTCTGTCTTTATGGATAAGGTCGGTGACAAAATGCCCCTTCCCATGAAGTACTCGGGGGTCAAAATGCCAGTAAAAATAATTACCTATGGCTATGTCATTCCTGGGGAAATTTACTAAGCGATCATGTCCTTAGAAATACTGATCATGAAAACCACTTCAGAGGCCAGTTTTACCCACAAAAAAAACTGACGTCGGGGATTATTTTTCGGCCGAAAAACTGACGGCGAGTTTTACCAACGCACGAAAAAATAATCGCCGACCTAAAAAATAAACTGACAGATTTACTGTGATTTTCTGACGGCGAGTTTCACCAACAGCCAATGCGGCAAAAACGGTGGCCACAATTGCGCGCATAATTTGTAGAAAAACAACTGAAAAAATAGACAGGACCCTGGCGTCAGTTTTTATTTACATTGCCGTCAGCCGGGTTGTCAAGGTCGTTGTGATTGTCGCGCTGCAGCACTGTCTTCTTGGTGATTGTGTTTGTAGAGGCTTATAAGTGATCAGTGTTGGTGATTTTGTACTGAGTCAAGTAAATCATTGGTTTCATTGTCATTGGAAATTCATTGAACATCATTGGTAATTAGTTTCAACACATCACTCACATCGTCATCAGCATTGGACGAAGATGGGGAAGAGTTATAAGTAGACTGGTTATTGATTCACCTTTTTTGGAAGGATTCAATCACAATTCATTTTGGAATGTGAATGATTCACTCACCATTTGATTCATGGATAACCATTTTGAGAAATGATTATTTCCGATTCAAAGAATCAAAGCATTTTTTGATCAAATCACATTTGACTCACCATTGAAATCAAAATAGCATTGCAGTCTTTTGTATTCAATCAGCCTTGTTTCTATGCGGGTTTTGATTCAATCATGATTCATGAATAAAACAATCTGGGTGAATTGATTCTTCTTTGATTCAAGGGATTTTGATGAACAATTCCAATCAATTCAATCAGAGTCGAATCAATAACCAGTCTGGGTCACTTATAACTTTGGATTTCTTCCACAAAACAAATCAGTAAGTAGCTACAATTATCCTTTTCGCTTTTCCTCATCATTGACAGGCCTTAGTGTTTGAGGTCACCATGAATCCAATGCCGACTTTTACTAAGAGTTAACATATTGAATTTGCCTAAATCTGGAAATATTTTGTTTGGTAGAATTTAGGGCTAGCACTATCAGCTGGAGTTGCTGCAGCAGTTGGCCGCCAGGGGCCTCTAGTGATCCAGGATGTTATGACGTCGCAAGCCAATGGTGCTACTAAATATTGATTGGTTTATTTATAAATAAATAAATAAATATTTAGCGTTAAATATTTCACTGGTACCATTTGCTTGTGACGTCATAACACCCTGGCTCACTAGCGGTCCCTGGCGGCCAACTGCTGCAACAGCTCCAGCTGATAGTGCTGGCCGAATTTAGCTTGTTGACAAGATGCCTCATCAGCACATTTTAACTTGGATATTTTTTGGAGGTAAACTCCTCGGCTCAGATCAACCACTAACAGAACATCCTTTGTTTTGTCTTGTGCCTAACACAATTTTAGTGGAATTGAAACTTACCACAATACTTTCTTGATAAAAATATGAATACCAGTAAAATTACAATTGACCCATTCCTCCCTTTCACAGAGTGGCTGTTCTCATCAGCATTATCACCTCCCTTCGGAACTTGTAGCTGGAGCCTGGAGCAACTGAAGCCAAAGCTGCATACCATTGAATTAATGCTTGTCCATTTGCTGGGTCTTCAGCTCAGCTTGAAGATTGAAACATGTTCAAGAATGTGACTGATGTGATCCTAGCATTGCAGCTGCAAGACGGCCAGTGTGCTTAAACCAGAGTAATTGCATACATAGTGTTTAGGTACCTTATTCAGTGAACATGATCATTGATGCACCCGTCCCTGCTATTCTGCCTTATTGTTGTGGCAGCAGAAGTGGTGAGGTGTGAGAATTTCAGAATATATTGTTCGCTAATATGCAATCTACATGCCTACTGCCTAGTCTGTATGATATATTTCAGATTTCAGAAGAAGGATGTCAGTAATTATTTAACATAATTTGTAAATATTGTAATTTCCAGAGAGAAAAAAATATTATTATGCAATATGCATACCAACAAAAACAGCAATGCTTAGTAATGTTTGAAAAGTATCAAGTCTGATAGCCAACAATCTGACATTTTATTACTGTTGCTAAATATGCTTTGTAACTATTTGCTGACATTTAACATCATTCATGACAGTGTATGTGACATATTTGATGATGATCAAACAATAGTGTTAATCATCCTCAAGATAAATCAAATATATATAATGTGTGATTGCGTTTGTTTCCTGAGAGAAAATCTGGTTCTGTGAAGCATATTAATTATAAACAACATCAACATCAATCATCATCGATGTATTGTCCAGGCACGTAGCCAGGATTTCGTCCAGGGGGGGGGGGGGCGGCACCTCGAAAGGGCCCCTTCCCGAGCGTTGAAAGGGCCCCTTCCCAAGCGTTGAAAGCCCCCCCCCCAAAAAAAAAAAACGCATGAAAAGGCACGTTACAAGGCTGGAAAATGCAGTATGGCAGGTATGGCATGGGCCATACCAACTGGAGCTGGAGTTATCAAACTGCCACATCAACTTTGGAACAAGCGACACGAATTTGAAATCAGCTATACCAACTTGGAATATTTTTTAAGCTCAAGACCTGGAATTCTTAAACAAATTGCGCCGCGGAGCGGCGTGAAAATTTTGAGTATTATGCCCTGGGTTGCTTTCTCATCAATGCGTCGCATTGCGTATGGTGCGGACCTCTAAAATTGCTATATTGTGCGTTTAAAAGTGCGGGGAAAAGTGCTAAAGTGAACTATTTTGCCCAATATTATAGGGAAGTAGCAACATAACACATAAATGCGCCGAGAAACTGACCGATTTTTTTCTCCTAACCCGCATATAATTGAATTTGTAGTTAAATTGCGCCGCGGAGCGGCGCGAAAATTTTGAATGGTATTCCCTGTACAACTGTATTCTTACTGTTGAAAGGCCCAAGGTCCCTTCAGATCGTCTAGGGGCCCCTCTGACCTTTTCTACGCCCTTCCGACCTGTTCAGGGACTGATCTGGGATCCGCGAAGCGAAAAGACATGATGTGGAGTGGGTGATATATATAATACAAAAAGGGCTTACTCTACAGAAGAAAAAAAATAAAATCGAATCTTTCGGGTATATTGTAGCACCCTGACGAAGGGTGTTACAATATACTCGAAAGCTCCGCTTTTGATATTTGTATTGTGAAGTAAGTCCTCTTTGTATTTAATCTTCATCTGGGATCTCTACGTGCTTTGACCCTTCCGGTCTCACCAGAGACTCCTCTGACCTTCCAAGAAGCCCCTCTTGTGTGTCAAGGGGCCCATTCGGCCTGTTCAGAGGTCCTTCCGACCTGGCCAGGGACTGCACTGGCTGCTTTGTCGCCCTGCCGACATGCTCAGGGGCAGGGGCGGCGGATTGCGGGGCGCAGGATACTCAAAATCCCCCCCCCCAAATGAAAATCCTGGGGAGGGGAAGGGTCATGTTGCCCCCAGATTGAGCAGGCTGAAATATGGGGAGGGAAAAACTACCCTTTGCCCCCCAGAATTTTCGACTGGGGGGAATTTTGGGTACCCTGCCCCCGCAATCCGCCGCCCCTGCTCAGGGGCCCCTCCGACCTGCCCAGGGGTCCCTCCAGTCTGGCTAGGAACTCATCCGGCATGTTCAAGGGGCCTTCCGACCGGCCCAGGGACCCTTTCGGTCTAGCCAGGGGCCCCTCTGACTTCCCCAGGAGCCCCTTCGATCGGCCCAGCGACTCTTCTGGTCGGCCTGCGCTGGCTGCTTTGTCGCCCTGCTGACATGCTCAAGGGGCCCTCCGACCTACCCTGGAGCCCCTCCGTGCTGGCCAGGGGCCACTTCGGCATGTTCAGGGCCCTTCTTACCCGCCCAGGGTCCTTTCGGTCTGGTCAGGGACCCCTCCGATCTGCGCAGGGGCCCTTTTAACTTGCCAGGGGCCCTCTGGTCTCTACAGGGACCCTTTAACCTTCTAAGGGACCCTTCCGACCTAGCAAGGGACTGCACTGGCTGCTTTGTCGCCTTGCGACATGCTCCGAGGGCCCTTCGAGCTGCCCTGGGGCCTCTCCGTGCTGGCTAGGGGCTCATTCGGCATGTTCAGGGGCCCTTCTGACCCACCTAGGGGCCCTTTCGGTCTGGTCAGGGCCCCTCTGACCTGCGCAGGGGCCCTCTTAACTTCCCAGGGGCCCTCTGGTCTGTCGAGGGGCCCTCCAACCTGCTCAGGGGCCCTTATGACCTGGCAAAGGACTGCGATGGCCGCTTTGTCGCCCTGTCGACATGCTCAGGGGCCTCTCAACCTGCCCAGGGGCCCCTCCGTGCTGGCTAGGGGCCCATTCGACGTGTTCAGGGGGCCCTCTGACCCGCTCAGGGGCCCTTTCGGTCTGGCCAGGGGCCCCTCTGACATACACAGGGCTCTTTTGAACATCCAAGGGGCCCTCTGGTCTTTCAGAGAGGGTCCTGGTGGCCCTAAAGGGCCTCTGAAGTCCTCTAAACTCTCTAAAGACCACACTTCGTGTAGTAAGGAGCCTATGATACCGCGCTTCGCGCGCCAAAAAGGGCCCTCCTGTCCTCCCGGGGGGGGGGGGGGGAGGGGGCGGCCGCCCCCGCCGCCCTCCCCATGGCTACGTGCCTGGTATTGTCTGTACATTGACCTTGTTTATCACCATTTACCAATCAACTTGCGGAGAGGTCATGAGCTTGGGATCATCAGTAACTGATGTAGTATAGCAGAAAGACATGCTCAAGGAATAAATTGTATTGACTGCATTGAACTATAACCCTTAGGGACTATAAAGTATAAACCCTAAAAACACAGATAAATTTGCATCACAATCAGCATGACCTTGCATCAAATCCTCCACACTCTTTACACAGGCGTCCATAGGAAATGTGACCTCACTGAACAAGGCAAGCAAACTCTGTTCATCTTGTAGAAGCAGGCCTGCGCACCAACATCACAGCTTCAAAAAGAAGATGTTCCTGTTCTTCATGACTTGTGCGGATGTCAGCAATGGTACTGCTCCAACGCCATGCCGCTGTCACCCTCCATCGTGGTGGTGCTGTGGAGTGTGGAGACTGGAGGATGCAGCATATTCTAAAAGACAAAAATAATAACCTGTTAGCATTTGTCCAAATCAAATGTTGCAATCATTGAGCAGACCGTCCGAGCCAGTGTGTGAACTGAAGTTGGTACCTAACATGGTTATGCTTACTGCTTAGTATATTATTTAACCCTAAAACTGTCTGCAATTGGGGTGAAATGATGAAGTACTGGTATTAGTTCAGTAATTCACCTCACCAGTTTATGGTGTTCTTGAGGTCCTCCAGAAGAAGAGTAGTCAGCTGACAATAATATTAAGACAGACTGAAAAATGGGTTATCTTTGAATGTCTACAAGATGGTCTGGGGGTAGGGCCACAGTGCAGTGAGCGAATGCGAGCAAAGCGTTCTAAACGTGGATCCCTGCGACCATAATTGCTGTAAAGGTTAGCTAAGGTCAGGTTTGATTATGTATCGTTTTTGGTGACATCATAGCTTTGGTATTACTGGTACACTTTTCCGTCTGTCATAATAATGCTCTCTTCTATTAGAGACATCAATAACACCATTAAAGGAATAGTTCACCTTCGGAAAAATTTCAGGACACGATTTTTTTTAGATTTTTTAATACAGTTTCTTTTTTTATTTTCCAAAATGGTCCTACATCGCGCCAATTCAGGACAGAAGGTTGTAAATTATTAATTTTATGGTGTGCGTTATTTTTTTCTTCTTCTTCACTTTATCCGGCTCCCGCCGGTGGTGTATTTACATACAAACAAACCTTCAGCACAACGACATCCAAAACACAACACATATATACGAGACCGCCGAGGTTCAAACACACATACAAACGAGCAAAACGAAAACAAAAACAAAGCACACAATCACAACACTCGCTCGACTCTGCCACATCAAGAGCCTCCGAAAACTCCCATCAGATCGCAAAACATCCTCCGAAAAAAAAACGGTGATACGGTGATAATGATCGGTCATATCACTAAGTATAAACTGCCGCACCGGCACACTGGGCCAGCGCAACGGTCAGGGGCGGCAGCAACGACAGCAGCCGCGGCGGCGGCGGCGGCGGCGGCGGCAGCAGTAGCAGCAGCAGCAGCAGCAGCAAAGGCAGGGAAGGACGGGCCAGAGGCAGAAAGCCGGAAGGCGGAGGCGTGTATGCTGTATTTTGATGTTTTAATATTATATTGTATTATGTGTTGTTATACTATATTGTATAATGTGATTTGTATGGTATTGTTATGCTACTATACTTCGTTGTATGTTATTGTTATGTTATTATACTTTGTTGTATGGTATTTATATATGTTACTATACTATATTGTACAATACTATATTTATTACCATGTAGTATTGTATTGTAATTATATATTCTTGTACTAATATGGCGTTTTGTTGTTGCAATATCAATCATATTTATTATGTAGTATATATTGTTATACTATATTGTATGTTTTTTTTTAATTTCAGTTCACCTGTATGTGAATACGTTTCATTGGCCCCCACTTCTCTTCAAATTTATCCAATTTGTTGGCTACTCTAGCTGCGTTATATTCTATTTCGGCTTCCCATTTTAACTTATTCTTTAAGTGTGTAACGTTTGGCTGTGTTTCTTTATAGCGTGCCTCGTAAATGACCATTTTTGCTAATGTGATTATACAGGTCTCAACTGCACTTAACTTTGTTGGAAAGAACCACGTTTTGGTATCTACATTCAAGTTTATTTTGTATTCTCTCGCTAGATACGTTTTAATAGAATTGATGAAAGATTGAACTCTGGGGCAATGCCAGTACATATGAGCTATTGTTTCAGGTTCATGTTTACAAAATGTGCAATTGTCACTATCTTTGACTTTGATTATTTTTAAGTATCTGTTAGTTGTGATGATTCTATTAATAAGTTTATAATGAAACATTCTGATGCGCGTTGAACGTGTGACACCTATTACTTCCAAGAAGCTGGTGTGCGTTATTGGTCTGCGCATGCTCCATGCAGTGCTGGCACAGTTCAGACGGTACGGTATATCATATATGCGCCGCATTCCTTCGCCAAAAAGTCAAATATCTTCGGCTGGAGAGTCTTTTCAGCCAAGAAAAGTTCCAGATAAGGATTTCTCAACACGGGCTATAAAACTGCTATTTCAGTTCAAACCCCAATGCTGAAGGTGAACTAATTCCTTTAACTGGGGATGTGAATTTCCGAACTATTACTGAATGTAGGTAGGTACTTACATCTTTGTTTTGTGGAAGAAATCCAAAGTTAGAACTCTTGCACATTCTCCTACACCAATGTTGATGTGAGTGATGAGTTGAAACCAATTTCCAATGATTTTAATTCAAATTATTTTGTCTAATGGTGTGAGGCAGGGTGGAATCATATCCCCATACCTGTTCAACTTGTACATTGATGAGCTCAGTCCAATGCTTAAAGGGAAATAATTACCTTTTTCCACAAAAATGGAGTTAGCACTTGAAATCGCCAGACGAGACCAAAATATATTGTAAATTTATCACATTTTGCATGAAAACTTTCCTACCGAAAGATATTTCAAGTTAAAGTTGATAAGCGTTCCACACTTTTAACGACCGGTACTTGCAAGTACTTTTGGTCCTCATCAAACTGCGGGTTTTTCCCGTATTGTTTTTTTTAAGCAATGGAGTGGAAAATGTATTGTGCGGTCTGCTTGTTGTGATTATATGCCCGGCGATCTTCTAAAACTAACAGCGATTGGAAGAAGTGGCAATAAAATCGGAATCTCATCGATGCACATCAACGGCGGCATAGTTAGTGGTTGCGACCCTCAATTTTTCCAAATCGATTCATTTGTTTTCGACATTAGGAGTATTGTATAATTTGTCTGTGGCTGTATATATCACTATGCATGAAATTATCATGAAATTTATCATGAAAAATTGTTCAAAAAAATATTATCATGAAAAATAATAATTTCCCCCAAAAAACTAACAAACAATAACACAAAACTGGCAATTAAATCGGAAGCTCATCGATGCACATCGACGGCGACCTATTTAGCGTCGGCGATTTGTTTACAAAGTCATTGTCATGCTTTTCGGCGCACTTAACCATTGTGGCGAGTTGTTCCTGATTAGTATACCCAAGTCTCGTAGCAAGCTTTTTTAATGACGTCACTGGTGCCATTCTTATGTAGCATTGCAAAATATATCTGATTTTGAGTTAAAAGCTAATTAAAGACTTATTCAAATTATTGTTTTAAGTTTGAATTTTCTTGTTAATCATTATTAAAGGTATTTTATCACTGTATTTCATAGTAGTTGACACTTCAGAAACTTGTGACGTAATAATATTGTATCCAATATGCATTTCCCTCAACTTGTGCTATTGTGACGCAGTGCCGAGTGCTTTGCGAATACTAGCTTGCCTTGTGTAGCATTCGTTCAATTCGTTCCGCCCTTATTTTATTCGAGTTGGTATAGTTTGCATGTTGTTGTTATTCATGACTTATACTGATAGTAAGTCATGCATCACGGATGCTTCACGGATTGCTTCACGGATCAGAGCGCTGCTCGAACGCACGCTAGTAGCGCTTTCGTTCTCCATGGCAACCAGGCGTGAGCCAATGAAAAGCCAGAACGTATTCCCTTTCTGGCTTTTGATTGGCTGACGCCTGGTTGCCATGGAGAACGAAAGCGCTACTAGCGCTACTACCGTGTGTCCGAGCAGCGCTCAGTTTGATCGGAAACGTCACAGAGCCTCCAAAAATGCCGCACTCGATGTAAAGAATGGTAGGGAAGGACGAATTTGTCAATGACCTTCATGAAGTACACAAGGTACTTGTTTTGTATTTTTTCCAAACTTACAACTTTGAATTTGGGAATAATTTTATTTAATTCTTAAATTTAAATAAAATAATTTTAAAACCATAACGGTAGCCTAAGAAATTGTTGCTAACAAAATCAAAAGGTCATTATTTCCCTTTAACAACTGCACGGATGCTATGTTGGGGATAAGTTTGTTAACCATTTGATGTATGCTGATGACCTTGTTGTGTTGGCACCATCTGCTGTGGGGCTACAGCGATTGCTGGATGTGTGCAATGAGTTTGGTCTCTCCCATGATGTAAAGTATAATGGATTGAAAAGCTATGCAATGTGATGTAGTTCTAGATTGCTCCAACATGTACAAACTCCTGTCTTCCAGGTAGAGGGGAAACATATTGAAAGCACTGAGAAAGTGAAGTATTTAGGACATTTTATATCCAGTGATCTCAGTGATGATGCTGACATTTGGAGACAGAATAGGAGTTTATTTGGCCAAGGCAACATGATAATACGGAAATTTCACATGTGCAGTATATATACCAAGTTGACTCTGTTTCGTGCCCACTGTTCAGCACTGTATTGCGCCCACTTGTGGTGGAAATTCAAGAAAGGAACAATTAATAAGTTTGCGACTAGTTACCATAACCAGTTGAAGAGGACCATCGGTTTGTCAAAATTTGATAGCACTAGCTTCACATGTGCTATTTGCAATGTTCCTTCTTGTCAGGCCATCATTCGTAAATTTAAATATAACTTTATGTTGCGAGTGGATGGATGTGCCAATGGCATCATATCAGGGATCTGCAGGAGTAGCCTCAGATACAGGTCGAGAATAAGGTGCTTCTGGATTGGTCGGCTGTACACACAGCATGACCAAGGAGGGACCTTAGCTGCAGCGTGTACACTGTATGTAACTGTATGTAACTATGCAACCCAGATATGGACCCCTGAGGTCTGGAATAAAGTCTTTCGTTTCGTTTCGTTTAATTTAATTTCCAATGACAATGAAACCAATGATTTACATACTTGACCTACTCAGTACAAAATCAACAACATGCTTATCACTTATACGCCTCTACAAACACAATCACCAACACTACACTGGGTTTACATTTTTTTAACATTTATGTTACAAGCCTTTAAATATTAATTTACTAAGAATTAAAATCTTAACAACTAAACCCAGGTAAAGTTCAATGGAAATGTGTAAGTAATCTATCAAAACAATACCGTGTTTCGCTAGCGCCGGCGTTGCCGACAGAGGTATTTTGACCAATCAGACACAACCATTTCTGCTTCTGAAACTAGTCTGTCAGCAGATTAGCGTTATATTGTAATCGTATCGTTATTGGTGTGTGACGTCACCAATATCAGCTGTTTGCGTCTATAAAAAAATAACAGCCGGCGCCGTCAGTTTTTTGTTGTTGGTGAAACCCGTCTCATGTCCGCAGTTTTTTTTAGCGGCGATTATTTTTTTGGTAAAACTGGCCAAAGATATAATATTCACCTAATTATCATATTCATCACGTCAGCATGTATGTACATTTACAATTTGTAAATTAGCAGTTGCGTTTCAGCTCTTGATTCTCAATAATTTAGTTTCACCCATAGTGCCGACGAAAAAATATATACCAGTTATCTAGTTCGACAATTGATCCCCGGGGGTGGGGTCGGGGTGCTTGTGTATTTTCAATGGAGTGAGTCTGAGATCGACTGTCAGGACAGTCGATCTCATTGTTCTGGGACTTGAGAGTTCTGCTATAAATAGTAGAAAATCCGGTTCATTCAGCATGAACATTCACTTTCCAGTTATACCGTGCATCCAGCGCAATTGCGTCGTTTATGGCGCATGGTGGAAGAATCCTATAAGAAGGTAGAGTCATCCGGTGATTTGACCGAATCCGACGTAGGGGTGGTGACGTCATTTGGACGGAGAATCCCTTACCCCTATACAAATCAACAACTCGCATTTTTTTAAAGACTATATAGATAATCCTACCGAGCCGAATTACAGACAACATACGCTGAAAGAAAGACCGATTCAATCTGTCTAACTTATCCAAATAACATTTTGTTCCTAAGTACTCCTATTTTGACAGCGAATGAGCTCTTATCTTACTCCTTCGCTAATGTTAAAAGGCCATACATAACCGCGCCATAAATGTCGGTGCGCCAAAATTTGCCAAATGGATGACGTCACGCACTAGAAAAAACATGTATGTTACCGTTTTCGGGCAATTGACATACGTGGTTCTTTTTTCACGGCAAAAAAACGAATTGAGCCTATGGCGGCTGCAGGGATGACAACCCCCTGCATTTACTGATCTCCAAGGGTCTCTCGTGGATTTGAGCGAGCCGGCTTTATGTATCTCGTTTTAAACTTAAACAAAAACGTCAAGTCCCATTAGTGGGACAGAGCTTGTGCTTGCGTGGTTCTCAGTTGTGTGACGATACAAGAGTATTAGCTAATAGCTTGGGTCCTCTCATCGCTAACACAGCTTGGCACGACCCTGAGGCAGGGTTCTTTTTTGGGCTGGTTACAACGCCAGTCAAGATTGATACCATTTTGATCAGGTGGAGGGGAAGTTGCTGTTGTGAGGTGAGAAAGCATGACACTCTTCCTTTCTGGAATCAGTTGTTCTCCTGTTTTTTTTCTTGGAAGTGGAGTTGCATGTTTGAAGACTAAGTTCAAGTTTGTGTTACAGATTCGGTGTTGGATTTTTATCAGATACTCTTTGATGTTTTATCTTGTGAGGGATTCACAACCCTTCAGCGTTTGGAGGTTGACAATTTGTCTGTGGTTTATCTCCTGTAGTGAGGTGTATCAGTACAATCATAATTGTTGATGTGTGGTGGGTTAGGGTGTGAAGCTGCCAGGCAAGCGTCTGTTGTAAAGTCAACGTTGAAACATTACAACTTCAACACACAACATTTTGGCACTTCAGTATCTTCGGAGTTTGGAATTAATGCAGATGACCTAATGTTCTCTTACTCTTGCCAGTACTTTAACCCGCGCACTGCAGGGTGATTTCCATCCCCTCCCCCCTCAGGTTTGTAAAAGATAGCGAAAAAACGGCGGCGCGCAGCGCCGCCGGGTTTTACCGCACCTGTGAGGACATCAATTGCGCACACTTTGAATAAAAAAATAACATCGGGTCATGTCAGGTCAGGTCACCAGACCAGGTCAAGTGACCCCACCTCCAAAAATGTTTGCAGTTGTGCCAAAGCCAGAGTTTTTCACCGATCAGTTTGAAACTTACAGGATGTCATGAAGGCATAAGTACTTACAATTCGTTTATCTCGGAATTTTGATATCGGTGACCTAAGTTCAGGTCAATTTCGTAACCTCCCCATAATAAGTCAAAGGGGGAAATATACAAATGCTTCCTATTTCAAGGATATGCATGATATTAGTCCAATTACTTATGGATCATGCTATTATAGGATATTCTTGATGATCCAAGTGTACGTTTTGTTCAGTGATCCCTATTGGGTCATTTAAGGTCATGCGAGGTCACCATCAGTATCGAAGACACAACGAAACGAAACTCATGCTATCATCGCCCTTCTATACGTTGTGCTGTAATCTGTGAATTTTACACTGTTCCTTCAATCCTTGTCATTTCCTATTCTGTTTCAACCTGTCTGTTGAGCAGCGCAGCGCCCAGCTGGCAGCAGCGCGCCACAGACATGCCATTGTTCTCTATCCGCCTATACGCACTCATAACGACGGGCTCTGAAAAGCCATGGGTTTACTGTGGATGTTCCCGAATACAATCTCAATCTCAATCTCAACCATCACTTTTTTGTCAATAACTCCCGACATAATGCAGAAAGAGAAGTAAAAAAGACATTACAGACATTACACATAAGACACAGACAGACAGACACAAAGACACAAAGAGTGTTTGTCTCGTCGAGACACGTCTTCCCATATGCAACATGCCCTACTTGGGTCACCACTTGACCTTGACCTGAGGTCAATTGTTTTAGGTAATTTAACAAGGTCACCTTGTAAGTCATTCGAAGCGCCTTGACAAGATAAACGCAATGGCGTAAACAGTTGTTCGTTATCTGTATTAAGTAAACAGTTAATAGCGAAAAACGATTTAGCAAAAAAACGGCATTTTTTATTTGTTGACATCTGGAGCCTCAAATGTTGACCTGAGATTAAATTTCAGGACACTTAACATATTGCAAATTTCACTGGCTGGCGTTTATTTTTTTCGTTTTTTTCTAACTAGCACAGTTTCTGAAATGTATGGGAATTTATGGAGCGATGTCCTAAAACAGGAAAAACTGGAAAATTTGACCTTTGATGACCCCTGGTGACCTAATTTTGACCTGCCCTAAAACAATACTGACATACTTTCGATAGAACATGTATCAAGCTATCAAATTCCGTTTTCCGCTTCTCGCTACGTAGCGTAGTTTTCTAGACCTCAGGGGGGGGGGGGGGGGGGCGGAAATCACCCCCCGCCCCTGCAGTTTGTGTTCGGCGCAAAGCCCCTGCAGTGCGCGGGTTAATATTGATCTTAAAATGTTGGAAAATATCATTTGAGAATGAAATTGCAATGCACTTACAAAATAATGCCAAGAAAATGGACCATTTTAATACCATGACCTATATGTTCTTTCAGATAGGTCATGAAATGGCTTTGGCCATTTCCTGCATAATATGCGTTGCGTTTCACTGAATTATTACAATTTAAATTGTTACCTATATGGATCAAGGATTGATATCGGAGCCAGACAAACTCTGATTTGCTTGGATGGACATGGACATTGGAATAAATAAGCTACCAGGAGATGTCGCTGATGCAGTGACACTTGCTTCCTTCAAAATTAGATTAGATAAATACTTACAAAAAGAGAAGGGAATAGTTAATAAATACTTGAGGGATTGGGCTTCTTTTGTGCAGGTAGAGTAAGGTGATTTGAAGGGGGATACTAGTAGAGGGGGGGGGGGGCGCAACCTCGGATGGGCCCAAGAGGCTCTTTGTTGCACTTTTCATGTATCTCTTTATGTCTGTATGAATGACACACAGTCAGCTATTAAACATGTATATATAACTTAATATACTTGTATATATAACTTGTATATATCTTATATCTTTTTTAACATATACAATAAGCATATGCATTATTAGTTCACATTTCTTTTTTTGTTTGAGTGTGTTGTGGGAACTGGCAAACCCAAAGTTAATTTGATTGATATTTTGTCAGTCCAGGGTATTGTTTATGTTCTGTTGAGAATGGAGAATGTTGAGAATGTTGAGAATGTTTATGTTCACATTCGTTCAGTTCATGGTAGGATAAGACAGACGTATTTTTCAGGCTCGGCCAAAATTGTAAATTTTGGCACAGTTGGACGATATTTGCAGCTTATTTATATACTGGCAGTGAGCTAATATAGTGAAGAACTTAAATATGTTATCTTTATCGGTGCACTTTATTTGCATAAGAAGAAATACGGTGCTATATTTTCATTATTTTCAGCATTATTATCTCTTTGGATCGAATTTTCAAGCAAGCAAGTCATAATTTTCTGGCTTGAATTTTCGTTTCGCGCGCCAAGAACCTCGAGATTTCTGAAAGAACTTCTGTACAATGAGATACCGAAAAACAAGTGCCGTAGAAATGGTGAAAATTAATTTCAAACCACCTGTGACTTCATGCAACAAGATGTTGACCAATGCATGAGGGACGGCTGAAGTATTGTCTTTGCTAATGAGAGAGAAAATGCAGTATCGAAGACACAACGAAACGAAACTCATGCTATCATCGCCCTGCTATACGTTGTGCTGTAATCTGTGAATTTTACACTGTTCCTTCAATCCTTGTCATTTCCTGTTCTGTTTCAACCTGACTGTTGAGCAGCGCAGCGCCCAGCTGGCAGCAGCGCGCCACAGACATGCCATTGTTCTCTATCCGCCTATACGCACTCATAACGACGGGCTCTGAAAAGCCATAGGTTTACTGTGGATGTTCCCGAATACAATCTCAATCTCAAATCTCAAATCTCAAATGGAGTGCTACCAAGTAATAGGTATACTTTGATTTGTTTCATTATGTATTGTATGTATTGGCTTGGCAAAAATATTGAGTCGGTATGAATGTGACAAATTTGTTGATTTTTTTCTCTCAAACGGTGTCCTACAACACCCTGTGTACATGAAACCCTTTTTTCTACTATTTTTATTTTCCGAGTTTTACTGTGAATTTCTCACTCCTTAATTTAAAATGTATTGGATAATTGAAACCCTAATTCTGATCGATGGATGTAATGACATGAACAGTCTGTGGAGGAAAAGACAGGTAAGAATTGGCATAGGTAATATCATATTCTGATGAAGCAAGTAATTGGGAATTCATAAAGTCAAGTACATGTGGTTTTTGGTTGAATATTCCCAATATTAGCAGTGTCGTAACCCGTGGCGGCGGCGGTAGGTGGCGCTACCGCCACGGCGGTAGGTGGCACTAGTGACAGACTCCATGCGCTACAAAAATGACCCCAGCTCAGCTGGGGTCATTTTTCTGTGCCATTTTTGGTCGGGGCCACTCACAGCATTTTCACCAGCCCTGCGCACCACACTCAGTCACATATACACAGCCTACGTAAGACCACACTTTGACTATTGTGACATTGTTTTTGACGGAAGCATTACTTTACAGAACGAATTACGACTAGAAAAGGTACAGAGTTGTGTGGCGAGACTGGTGACAGGGACTTCACTCAGGACATCGACAGACAAACTGAGACAAGACCTGGATGGGACACCCTCAAGACACGACGAACGATGCACGCACAGCTGTTCTTTCACAGGCTCACAAACGCACTACACCAACAACGAGAATACATAAGACAGATACTCCCATAGTCACGAGTCGACAACACTGGAAAGACACTCAGAAACTCTAGAACAGGTTAGGCTAGGTTCTCACTCCCTGCCAACAGAACAACATCCTTCCAACGATCATTCATCCCAAACACTACCCGCTCATGGAACACACTGCCAGAAACACTTCGAACACAGCCTTCCCACAAAATGTTCAAGAAAGGCATCGCGGATCTGTTCTGAACTACCAAACTTACTTACTTCTCATTCGGCTCAAAACTTGGAAACACATATCACACACAACTCAGAACGGGGAGCCTTCAGCTCAACGCTCACATTTATCAAACGCCAAGACTATCTTCTCCAAGCTGTTTATGCGGCCACAAATCAGAGACTTTGTAGCATTTTTTTCCACGGCCCACTTTTTCCAAATTTGAGGACCAAGCTTCTTCGGCAGTTATCACAATTTTGAGGTCCTGATTTCAACCGACAACCAAAAAATCAGACATTCTGCGCACACTGACGCATGGACACAACATTCACAGCGACGACGGTCGGGTGCTCGCGGGGCTCTTCCAGGGCTACGTAATCGAAGGAATGAGGCGGCGACAGGCGGCGGCGGCGGCGGGTGGCGCTGCGGCCGATTAACCTCCCATTTCACTTGATTCCGGCGGTCGTGTTATTTGTCCCATGTTTATGTTAGGAGAGGTGCCGTGACTTAACACAAACCCTAGAGGGCCTCTGATAACTACACGCCCTGGAGGGGGGGGGGGGGGGGGGGGCGGATTCCGCCCTACCTAAGATCTCCCCCATAAGTGCTACATATATTTTTTTTAATTTAATAACGAAATTTGTTAGGAGGGAGGTTAGGGTAATAGGGTAGGGAGGTTCTGTAGTGAATTATGTTTTGCGAAACTTGCATGACCCTAAGTAAATATCTTCATGGTCAAATGGGGTCAAATATGCCAACATTTTCCCATGTTAGCACTTTGCTCCAGAACTTGGAACTCCAGAACTCCAGAACTTGGACCCCCCCCCCCCCCCCCCAAATATCGCAAGAACTATGATAGCTAGGAACAACACAAAACAATCGAAAGCTCTTGAAATATGCAATGGCCATGGTGTCCTGAAATTTTAGCTCAGGTTAATGTCAATAGTGTAGGCTCCAGAGGTCATCAAAGGACGCGGGGCCGGCGCGGCTGGGGGAGCCTCACTTGGTCTGCAGCTGCCGCCGACGCCGGCTCGCCGCACCTCCTCCGCTGTACCGACTCAAAAACAGTTTGTGATTGAATAAAGAGAGTAAATAAAAAAATTATATTTATGGCAAAACAGTTTTCGCAAATAACTTGTTACCTAATACAGATAGGGAAATTATTTTGACGCCATCATGCTCGTCTCGTCAAGACGTTTATACTAATATTCATGTTGACCAGTTGAAGTCAACTATAAATTTGACCTCAAATAAAGGTCAAGTGGTGACCCAAGCAGGTCATGTTGCATATTAGGAGACGTGTCTCGACGAGACAAACGCATTGGTACTGGCTTCACTTCTCTATCTTCATTCTGTCGAGTTATCGACAAACAAGTTTTGGTGACCTCATATGACCTCCGCTGATCCTGTAGGGGTCACTGAACGAAAATTGCTCCTGGATCATCAAGAATGTCCTATGATAACATGGTCAAGAACAAATTGGACTGATATCATGCGTATCCACGGAATAGGAAGCATTTGAATATTTCCCCTTTGACTTATAATGGGGGAAGTCACGAAATTTACCCAACCTTAGGTCACCAATATACAAGAAAAAAATCAGAGATATACAAATTTTAGGTATGTACCTATGACCTTATGAAGTCCTGCAAGTTTGAAACCCATCGGCCTAAAACTGTGGCTGTGGTACGACCGCACACTTCTGGAGGTGGGGTCATCACGTGGCCTGGGTCTGGTGACCTGATATGACTCGAAGTCAAGAATTGCACATAATGTGGGTAGTTGATTTCCGAACAAGTATGCACAAACAGTTCTGCTGCACGCCGCCGTTTTTCCGCTATCCTCGAACAACCTTAGGGGTGGGCGGATCCCCCCCCCCCCCCAGGGCGCGTGTTAAGTATTTTGGACTTTTGCACCGATCCTATTATTTCATTTTGTGTACGTTGTTTTTCTAATTTATTTAAAAACAACAACAACATCAACAATCTGACCCGTGACCTATGACCTTGGAGGTCAAATTAGAGGTCAAAGGACGAGGTACCGCATAACGTCCCGAATGCATTGCCGGATCCTTTCCAAAGTGGTGTTAGATGATAGACAGGGTCCATATATAACGTCCGTCACCGTGACCTGACCCGTGACCTTTGACTTTAGAGGTCAAATTCGAGGTAAAAAAAATGTGATACCGCATAAGGTCCCGAATTTATTACCGGATCCTTTCTAAAGTGGTCCCAGATGATAGGAAGGGGCCATATCTAACGTCCGTCACCGTAGCCTGACCTGTGACCTTTGGAGTTTGCTTCCTTGTAGGTAAAATTCGAGGTCAAAGAACGAGGCACCGCATAACGTCCCGAATTTATTGCCGGATCCTTTCCGAAGTGGTCCCAGATGATACACAGGGTCCATATATAACTTCTGTCACCGTGACCTTTGACGTGACGTGACGTGACCCATGACCGTGCGTGACCCATGACCGTTGACCCTGGAGGTCAAATTCAAGGTCAAAGGACCGGGGTACCGCATAATGTCCCGAATAAATTCCCGCCATAAATTCGAGACGTTATGCGGTACCCTGTCCTTTGACCTCGAATTTGACCTCCAAGATCAAAGGTCACGGACCAGTTGACGGTGACGAACGTTAGATATGAACCCTGTCTATCATCTGAGACTACTTTTGAAAGGATCCGGCAATAAATTCGTGACGTTATGTGGTACCCCGTCCGTTGACCTTGAATTTGACATTGAAGATGACTTTGAACAGCAAAATGAAGGTCATATTCGTGATCAGCGTGCCAGAATTGACTATGGGCCAAGGTTTTGGCCAAATCTGAATCCGTCGCTGAATAAGTCGCTGAATAAGTCACTGAATAAGTCGCTAAATTCACGGACGTAACTTAGACGGAAGAAGAAAAGGCACAAACCAAGGCCAAGTGAGAAGACACAGTGCGTAACGGGGCGCAGAACAGTGCAGACTGAGGGCACAAAACAGAACTTGGAATAACGCACAAAATAATTAACAGAGCATCGCTCAGAACAGGGCACAGAATAGTTAACAGGGCGATGAGCGATGAGGCACACAATCAGGAGCCAGGACACAACGTGGGACAAGACAAGACGTATCACATTGCACAATGCAGGACTCAGTATAGGACACGACGTGGGACAAGACAAGACGTATCACATTGCACAATGCAGGACTCAGTATAGGACACAACGTGGGACAAGACAAGACGTATCACATTGCACAATGCAGGACTCAGTATAGGACAAGACAAGACGTATCACATTGCACAATGCAGGACTCAGTATAGGACACGACGTGGGACAAGACAAGACGTATCACATTGCACAATGCAGGACTCAGTATAGGACACGACGTGGGACAAGACAAGACGTATCACATTGCACAATGCAGGACTCAGTATAGGACACGACGTGGGACAAGACAAGACGTATCACATTGCACAATGCAGGACTCAGTATAGGACACGACGTGGGACAAGACAAGACGTATCACATTGCACAATGCAGGACTCAGTATAGGACAAGACAAGACGTATCACATTGCACAATGCAGCACTCAGTATAGGACACGACATGGGACAAGACAAGACGTATCACATTGCACAATGCAGGACTCAGTATAGGACAAGACAAGACGTATCACATTGCACAATGCAGCACTCAGTATAGGACACGACGTGGGACAAGACAAGACGTATCACATTGCACAATGCAGGACTCAGTATAGGACAAGACAAGACGTATCACATTGCACAATGCAGCACTCAGTATAGGACACGACGTGGGACAAGACAAGACGTATCACATTGCACAATGCAGGACTCAGTATAGGACAAGACAAGACGTATCACATTGCACAATGCAGCACTCAGTATAGGACACGACGTGGGACAAGACAAGACGTATCACATTGCACAATGCAGGACTCAGTATAGGACAAGACAAGACGTATCACATTGCACAATGCAGCACTCAGTATAGGACACGACGTGGGACAAGACAAGACGTATCACATTGCACAATGCAGGACTCAGTATAGGACAAGACAAGACGTATCACATTGCACAATGCAGGACTCAGTATAGGACACGACGTGGGACAAGACAAGACGTATCACATTGCACAATGCAGGACTCAGTATAGGACAAGACAAGACGTATCACATTGCACAATGCAGGACTCAGTATAGGACACGACGTTTGATACAGTCTAGTCATAGTGCAGTGACGTTAAATGGGGCAATTCATTCATTCATTCATTCATTCATGCATTCATTCATTCATGCATGCATTCATTCATTCATTCATTCATTCATTCATTCATTCATTCATTCACTCATTTGCTATGCAAACGCAAAGTAAAATACCAACAACACCAACGTGGTGAGTAAAAGTACTTCCGCAAAAATCGGGCAAGCCAAACAGGGTGGCGCACAAGAGGGTACAGGGCAGGTGATAGGACAGGACTCAGGATACTATAGGACAGCACATATACTTCAGTACAAGGAGAGGCATGCCAGGGCAGAGAGTGTGACATAGGCAGTGGCGGATCCAGGGGGGGGGGGTCACGGGGGTCATGACCCCCTCCCCCTTGGGGCCCAGGCACCACCGGCCTTATCAGGGGCGGCACCAGCGCAATGACATTTTTTTTTTTTTATAAAACAATAACGTTTATTTTCGTAATGACGATAGTAAAAAAAGCAAATAGATAGTACAAAAAAATATCACTCTTGGTATATGGGTGATGTCCAGCGGCGCCACCACGCCGGTGTACCAGGGGACCACCGCGCCGGCGTACCAGTGCCACGACTGCGCCGGTGTACCAGGGCCACGACGGCGCCGGTGTAACAGGGCCACGACGGCCCCGGTGTACCAGGGGCACCACCGTGCCAGTAGGCGGCACTATGGGGCGAGGGGAGCCACCGGGGCACTGTGCTTCCTTGAATCCAGGAGGGGGAAACAATGGCCTTGTGCCGCCATTAAATCACAAGCATTGGTAGCTGGATTTTTTTTTATCTCTCGCGAAATGATACTAAATTATAATTGCTAAATTATGCCAAAAAATGCCCCTGCATGCCCTTGGGCTATGAAGGGGCACCAACGCGCCTTTATACCAGAGGCAACAGCCAACAACGTATCGGACTCGAGGGGCCCTGAGAGCCCCTCGGGAGTCGGGATCCGCTTCCATAGGCGTTGGAACAGGAAGGGGGGGGGACACCGGGCACCGTGCCCCCTTGAATCCAGGAGGAGGAGGCGGGGCACCAATGTCCTGGTGATCCCATCGATTTGCTGAAAAACACCTATTTTATGCGAAATGGTGTAAAATTAAGAGACAAAAAACGCGCATATTACCCACATAGGAGCGTCCTTATAAATCATCGATGTCACGATGACTATCCTTTTTTCGCGAACGAACCCATAGTGCCCACCGTTTTTTTCTTCTCTATAATGTGGTTCATGGCTGGAAATCCATGAAAGGTATTTGAAACTGGTAAGTAACTGCAATCAAGCTGTTATAATTTTCTGAGAGAAAAAAAAACAAGTATAAAAATATTACATTTTGGTGCCACTGCGGCGAAATTCCTTTTATCTTTGCGGGGGAAGAATCTCATTGAGTGGTTGCATTGGTGCCCTTGGGCTGACACATATCGAACCTATCGAATTTTTGAGGGCCTAGTTATCCAGACTAAAAAATAAAGCCAAAAATCCGCACCGCTACGCGGTGCAAATAAATCACTGTTCTTTTCCAGTACAAAAGGGTTTAATATAGACTGTACCTACACACTGGCGGCTGCAGGGGGAGGGGACAGGGGGCCATGGCCCCACATTTGGCCTTAAATGGAGGGGGGCAACATGACTTTTGACCCCACCTTTTGCTTCAAACAAATGTCCTCGTTTTGACTCTGCATCCTCGTTATAAATTAGTTATCCAGCCCGCTCAAAAGCTCAAATTTAATATAATAATAATAATAATAAGCAATAATAGTTGTGTGGGTGTTCATTTTGCGTAAATACCATTGGTAGTTATGTTTAAGGGCAGCTTTTGTGACAAATTTTCTTCAACCCCTCCCTTCGCAAAAGCCTGCCTATTGTTTAGTTCAATAACATTTTTGAAGTCCGCACGAGACACAAAGCTGAAAGCAATATGATACACTGCTATCTCGCCTGCATACGATTTACTGCTCGTAAACAAACGGCTACCAACCACTGGCGGATACATGGGGGGGGGGGCGAGGCAAACAGGCCATCCTCCCAAAAGCCTGGAAGGGGCCAACATGTCTTTTGCACCCCCCCCCCCCCCCACCCAAAAAAAAACAAGTTAACAATTTATCGTAAAAATTGACTTTGCAGCAGTCAAAATCCAGTTATCCACAGTGAAAAACTGGAAAAAATACAACACGGCTCTTACCATCAAATCAAGGCTTAAAAAAGCTCAACTGGACGAGAAAATAGCGGCTAGCAAGCCGCCAGTCGGAACTGAAGGTCGAACAAACGTTTGTTTGTACATATAGGAAGAACACTTCATATGGTATCAATTAGGAATGCAACCTACACTCTATTTCGGCGCAAATGGTTGTCAAAAATGACGCGTTGCTTTTGTGGAAATAAGTTTTCGGGACGCGTGGCAGCGGTGTGTACAAAATTCACGTGTGATTCTCACGAAGGTTCCAATTTCAATTGTGCAATCAAAATAAAACACACTATAGGTAGGTACGCCCCCCTCCCCCCCCCCCCCCCCCCCCCCCCCCCGCAGTTGCTATGGTACACACTAATGTCCGGCTACTCTCTCCTTTAGCGTATGTTTGACGGTGAATTAAGAAACGGCCATATATGCATTCAAACCGCATTACTGAGAGCTTCAACTTGATATATCGACGCATTGGCTCACCTTATCCATGGCCTGCTTTTAAGCAAAAATCCGTTTTTAGCGCTCTGCGGTGGTAACAACGGATTCTTGCTTAAAAGTGTAGCGTGGGGAAAACACCGGGGGAACAGCGGGGTGGTGAAGAGTGCGCTCGACCATCTGGGAGTCTCACAGTCAGCGGTAGAGACTGAGTAAGAGGCGGAACTGATCATCTGAGCCTTGAAGAGTCCTGCGGCTGCGTGAGTGTGAACAATACGGTAGACCTGGTGAAGATGAAGAAGACGGTAGACAGTGGTGAGTGGTCTCCCCTTTGCGTACAAAACATCTGATGGTGGTAGATGCATTAAATTTTTGAGAGGCTGGTCATCCTGGTCCATCATATAGGCTGGTTCACCGACATGCCATTTCACTGCTCGAGGACGGGAGGGGCAGTGTCTCGCCCATGAGAGTGAAGACGGTACAACGGGAAAAGGGGGTAGGATTAGCGTCGGTTGTGACGCCCTGGTGACCATTGCCAACTTTCGTGATTAGGTATCTCTTTACAATCGTAAGTCGGGTCGTAAGTTAGGTCATCCGTCCAGTTACCCATCCCCTCGAACCCCTGCTCACCTCCGAAGCCAAAATCGCCCACTTTGTCTTACGCCCAGCGTCGCTAAGTTTTGCTTTCCTTCAAGTGATGATCCGTACGGCTGTCCAGACAAAGTTTGGACTACTCCTACTGGCCTTAACCTAAGATTTATCCGTCGTCATCCGCACTGCCACTTTCCCAGCTACAGACATTCCGCTTTTATTCGCCCCATAATTATTTGTCCGTCCCCCAAAAATTCCCTCCCGGTAGTGCCGGATGCCAGCTGGATGAGTGACTCCCAGGTAGGATAAATGTCCTCATCAATACGAAATCCTACTAGCGCTCCGCTGAACGCCAGCATAGCTGTGTGGGCCGCCCAGAATATATGCACTTAATGTAATCCGTCCAGTTCCTACTTTAAAAGGGAGCTAGTTTATCCATAGGACTTATATGAAACACCGACTACGCTTTACTGCCCGTCTTATCCTCTCTGTCCGGGAGAGGCTCCTATACCTACTGTCCGGGCCTCCGACCTGGGCTCCGCCGGACCTGGGTCCTCTATCCGGGCCCACCACATTGGGCTCCTCCGGACCTATGACCTCCATCCGGGCCACAACCTGGGACTCCGCCGGACCAACTTTCTGATTTAACATCGACCGGTATCGACGGCGGGCTACGCGGATGTCCTTGCCTATATACCGACTGCGGTTGCCCGGGAATTTCTTTAGGAGATCTCCCCGTTTAACCGTGAGTGACTTCTGAGGCACGTCTGGCCTCCTCCTCCCTCTTATCCTTCCTCCCTCGCCCTCCTTTTTCTGCGCCAACCTATCATCCTTTGGGCATTTGGCACCCGCAGTCTCGGACTTACTACTTGTAACCTCCCTGTGATATGCGGCCAGCCGATATCACTCGGTCTGGGCATAATTTTCCACGAGCACTTCATTTTCATGTTTCGCCACGCTGATAGATTTTCGATACAGGGATTGTGCATACAAGCCGTCATGCCTCTTCTCCAAGCTCCAATACTATTTAATCTCTGTCCGGCCCTGACTTGACTGTGAGTATTATCAGCCATAGTACATTTATCTTACCTCTCTCTGCTGGAATAAGTAGTTACTGCTATCTGCCGAGACACATTACTGATACTTCCTTCGAGTGTACTTCGGATTGCTCTGAGCCTTGGCCTCCGCGTTAGCTTTGGTACCCCTTGAATCATATGCGTCTCAACGCCCTCGCCACACATCGGCGCTACATCAGTATTATTTGCATCTAGGCTCGATTCACTCTGTTCCTTTGTGGTCCTGTCTCGTGATAGTCCCCACGGGCAGCTTGCACAATGCTCCGCCCTTTAAAAAGTAAATCCAGCCCTTTACCAGTAAATTCCCCCCCCCCCCCTTTCTCGTCGGCTCCATTCTTCCCTGTTCATTTTCGGACTTTGCGTTCACCCTTCCAGCTTAGTTGTAAATAATTAGCTTCGACCATTAGACTCAACAATTATTGTCTCCATATCAGCTCTATCGTCGTGGATTTTGCATTGGTGTAAACGCGATTTGTATCTGTGTCGTATTTGCCGACTCTAACAATCGTCAAGAATTTCCTTCACTGTTAGAGATGAATCCCTCCAGCCCAGTGACGTCACGTGGCCAGATTTACTTGTTACCTACGGCGGCCATCTTTGTGTCCGGGTCGGCTACGTATTTCCTTTCGTAGACCGAGAAATGAATATATCAGTTAGTCAGAGTCGGTGGTCCAAGGCCCTATCACCGGGTAGAACCGTTCCTGCTGCGCCCCAAATCTGTCATGACGTCACCGAGGCAAACTTATATCCGGCATAGCAGCTAAATATATGAAACACTATTTCGCAAACTGATAACATGTCCGGTACATCATCAATAATGTATGTTAGACCGTATCAAGCCTCATATTAATGTCACAGAACTCTCACAGGGATCCAAAAGTAATGCTGCAGTGACGTCACCGGTGGCATTTATTGAATAGCTTCTAGGTATTGGGACGACAATAGCCTGAGTGGGACATTGCGTTGGGCGTGTTGACCGGATGACGGTGCTCATCGGCCTAATACGTGGTAAGTACCTGGTAAGTTATACCAACAATGGGAAAATATACTTGTATAGCCTTACAACTATTTTTGCGATGAAGAACATTCGGGATTCCATTCGTTCCTTATTTGATGTGCCAGAACGGCACAATTTTCCACTACTGATTTCGATGGTAGTCATGCTTCCTGTGTTAACCCTAATTTATTGTAATTAAACAGACCAGGTAGATCTTTAGATGCATACTCCGGTGTGAGGCAGTGAATAAATACCTCCATAACCTTGCTCACCTGTATCTGAATATCTACGTCAAGAGCTGGGTCAATGTTAACAGATGTTTCCTATGTATTGACTGAATCTCCGGAAGGGTTTTCGTGGGACGTGAATCTGATGAGAACCTGTGTTGAGTAATTTTAGGCTACTTGATTGATCTCTAGGTCCATTATCAACCATTTGGTGGGTTATTCAATGCCTACTGAGTATCCTAACCTAACTGCTCACACCCTTGATGTCTGGATCCTTGCTTTAAGCTGAATGTGACATTGTACCCCAATAGTGGTGTATGTAGGGGGGAATCACGCTGTGGTTTTGAGTTTATTCCAGAATTTCTGAGCGTCTCACCATGGGACGGCAGTGCAGGGATGTAGATTGCAGCAGGTGAGCAGTTACATTAGACTTAGGGTTAGATAGCTAGATTGTTGTAGCCTATGGGAATGTGCTAAGCTATTGACTTCTTCTTGGATGTAACTGCTAGAATTGCAGTTGTTGGTATAACTTACCAGGTACTTACCACGTATTAGGCCGATGAGCACCGTCATCCGGTCAACACGCCCAACGCAATGTCCCAATCAGGCCGTTGTCGTCCCAATACCTAGAAGCTATTCAATAAATGTCAGCGGTGACGTCACTGGAGCATTACTTTTGGATCCCTGTGAGAGTTCTGTGACATTAATATGAGGCTTGATACGGTCTAACATACATTATTGATGATGTACCGTACATGTTATCACTTTGCAAAATAGTGTTTCATATATTTAGCTGCTATGCCGGATATAAGTTGCCTCGGTGACGTCATGACAGATTTGGGGCGCAGCAGGGACGGTTCTACCTGGTGAGGGGGCCTTGGACCACCGACTCTGACTAACTGATATATTAATTTATCGGTCTACGAAAGGAAATACGTAGCCGACCCGGACACAAAGATGGCCGCCGTAGGTAACAAGTAAATCTGTCCACGTGACGTCACTGGGCTGGAGGGATTCCTCTCTAACGGCGAAGGAAATTATTGACGAGTGTTAGAGTCGGCAAATACGACACAGATACAAATAGCGTTTACACCAATGCAAAATCCACGACGATAGAGCTGATATGGAGACAATAATTGTTGAGTCTAATGGTCGAAGCTAATTATTTACAACTAAGCTGGAAGGGTGAACGCAAAGTCCGAAAATGAACAGGGAAGAATGGAGCCGACGAGAAAGGGGGGAATTTACTTGTAAAGGGCTGGATTTACTTTTTAAAGGGCGAAGCATTGTGCAAGCTGCCCGTGGGGACTATCACGAGACAGGACCGCAAAGGAACAGAGTGAATCGAGCCTAGATGCAAATAATACTGATGTAGCGCCGATGTGTGGCGAGGGCGTTGAGACGCATATGATTAAAGGGGTACTAAAGCTAACGCGGAGGCCAAGGTTCAGGGCAATCCGAAGTACACTCGAAGGAAGTATCAGTAATGTGTCTCGGCAGATAGCAGTGATTACGTATTCCAGCAGAGAGAGGTAAGATAAATGTACTATGGCTGATAATACTCACAGTCAAGTCAGGGCCGGACAGAGATTAAATAGTATTGGAGCTTGGAGAAGGGGCATGACGGCTTGTATGCACGATCCCTGTATCGAAAATCTATCAGTGTGGCGAAACATGCAAATGAAAGTGCTCGTTAAAAATTATGCCCAGACCGAGTGATATCGGCTGGCCGCATATCACAGGGAGGTTACAAGTAGTAAGTCCGAGACTGCGGGTGCCAAATGCCCAGAGGATGATAGGTTGGCGCAGAAAAAGGAGGGCGAGGGAGGAAAGATAAGAGGGAGGAAGAAGCCAGACGTGCCTCAGAAGTCACTCACGGTTAAACGGGGAGATCTCCTAAAGAAATCCCCGGGCAACCGCAGTCGGTATATAGGCAAGGACATCCGCGTAGCCCGCCGTCGATGCCGGTCGATGTTAAATCAGAAAGTTGGTCCGGCGGAGTCCCAGGTTGTGGCCCAGATGGAGGTCATAGGTCCGGAGGAGCCCAATGTGGTGGGCCCGGATAGAGGACCCAGGTCCGGCGGAGCCCAGGTCGGAGGCCCGGACAGTAGGTATAGGAGCCTCTCCCGGACAGAGAGGATAAGACGGGCAGTAAAGCGTAGTCGGTGTTTCATATAAGTCCTATGGATAAACTAGCTCCCTTTTAAAGTAGGAACCGGACGGATTACATTAAGTGCATATATTCTGGGCGGCCTACACAGCAATGCTGTCGTTCAGCAGAGCGCTAGTAGGATTTCGCATTGATGAGGACATTTATCCTACCTGGGAGTCACTCATCCAGCTGGCATCCGGCACTACTGGGAGGGAATTTTTGGGGGACGGACAAATAATTATGGGGCGAATGAAAGCGGAATGTCTGTAGCTGGGAAAGTGGCAGTGCGGATGACGACGGATACATCTTAGGTTAAGGCCAGTAGGAGTAGTCCGAACTTTGCCTGGACAGCCGTACGGATCATCACTCGAAGGAAAGCAAAACTTAGCGACGCTGGGCGTAAGACAAAGTTGGGCGATTTTGGCTTTGGAGGTGAGCATGGGTTCGAGGGGATGGGTAACTGGACGGATGACCTAACTTACGACCCGACTTACGATTGTAAAGAGATACCTAATCACGAAAGTTGGCAATGGTCACCAGGGCGTCACAACCGACGCTAATCCTACCCCCTTTTCCCGTTGTACCGTCCTCACCCTCATGGGCGAGACACTGCCCTCCTGTCCTCGAGCAGTGAAATGGCATGTCGGTGAACCAGCCTATATGATGGACCAGGATGACCAGCCTCTCAAAAATGTAATGCATCTACCACCATCAGATGTTTTGTACGCAAAGGGGAGACCACTCACCACTGTCTACCGTCTTCTTCATCTTCACCAGGTCTACCGTATTGTTCACACTCACGCAGCCGCAGGACTCTTCAAGGCTCAGATGATCAGTTCCGCCTCTTAATCAGTCTCTCCCGCTGACTGTGAGACTCCCAGATGGTCGAGCGCACTCTTCACTACCCCGCTGTTCCCCCTGTGTTTCCCCCACGCTTCCAAAGCAAAAAGCAGCCAATGGATAAGCAGGGGTGGTAAAAACGCTTCAAGTGGCGCCCACCTAACCTGGTATGGGATCATTCGGCCCCCAAGTATAAGTACCGCGGCATGCACTGGCGGAACCAGCCTCTCACCATGGGGGGCATCTTTTTGTGGCAAAAAGGTACCCCCAATTTTGTTTATCCGCGGATTTGGGCCGGTCGCCTTATTTTGGTATTCGAGCTTAAGAAGTTCACTTTTCAAATTCACAACAACAAAAAAAATGATTTTTCAACAAATATATATATATATATATATATATATATATATATATATATATATATATATATATATATATATATATATATATATATATATATATATTTCCTTCTATTTTTTTTGGGGGGGTCAAAAACAAAACGAAAATCGAAAATCCGAGATGGCCATTTTGAAGAGAATGTCAATTTGTTTCTTTTGATGTTGTTTATTTGCAATTTGCTTCAAAACTCTATTTTCTACAATTGTTCAAACATCTATCGTTTTTCCACCAAAAATGGCTTGACATGGTGTCATTAACGCGCGCAGTGGAGGGTGGGGAACTTTTGTGCCCCCCCCCCCCCCCCCCTCCCACATGTTTTTTTTCGTGAATATTTCGAAAATCAAGCGGAGCACAGCGGTGTTTGTTGCGTGACATTAACGCCAACTCAATAACAGATCGTTTGACGCAAGACAAATCAAAATCGTCGAGAAAAAAATTGAGTTCAATGGATTTTAGTCCAATATGGCGGCCAGAATCGCGGTCGGCAAATCGATATCTTCGGAATTAACGGTTGGATCGGGATGATTCAAACGCCATTCGGTAGACAATGTCAATGTTCATCCCCGGAAACAATTTTGGACACATTGCTGGTGACCTGTGACGTCACAGAAGTCACATTGCAAAAAATGTGACATTTGGCCAGATTTGACGTTCGTGACCTCGTTTGACCTTGAAGATAATGACCAAAGGTCAATACAATTTTACCAAATATAGATAATCATAGCACCTACCTACCTTGTAAGTTTCATCATTCTAGCTTTTATACTTTCGGAGATCATAGGGGGGCACTAAAGTGCCCCCCCCCCCCCCCAGCGGGGGCGCGGGTTAAGTGTCACCGGGGCTGCTTGAATTGCATCAGATGCGCTGTTTTGTCTTTCAATGAAAGAAAGGGATAGATACAAACTTCAAATTCAATCACTCGAGAAAAGAAGAAAAAAGTCAGTTTTCATGAAGTTTTCTCCTAAGATCATTGTTTTTGACGTGCAGTGCAGGGAACGCGCAGGGGTGGGCATACTTGTATTGAATTCCCCTCCCAGATGCATGTGGGGGGGGGGCGGAATTTGCCCCTGATGCCCCTGGATCCGCCAGTGCCAGCAATTACCGCCAAGGAGAGCCTCTGCCAGACACTTACCTAATGGAATTCATTTTCCCATTTTCCTGATTTGTATAAGCAATTGCGAAAGTTGTGTTATGCCGCGAAGCGGCGCGAAATTTGATGGTTTTTGACTGTGGATAGCTGGATTTTGACTGCTGCAAAGACAATTTTTACGATTTTACGATAAATTGGGAACGCGCGGCGGGGCGGGGGGGGGGCATACTTGTATTGAATGCCCCCCCCCCCCCAGATTCCTGCGGGGGGATTTGCCCCTGATGAAGCTGAGCACAATGAATCAGCTTCATCAGGGGCAAATCCCCCCGCAGGAATCTGGGGGGGGGGGGGGGCATTCAATACAAGTATGCCCCCCCCGCCCCGCCGCGCGTTCCCAATTTTTCGTAAATTCGTAAAAATTGTCTTTGCAGCAGTCAAAATCCAGCTATCCACAGTCAAAAACCATCAAATTTCGCGCCGCTTCGCGGCATGACACAACTTTCGCAATTGCTTATACAAATCGGGAAAATGGGAAAATGAATTCCATTAGGTAAGTGTCTGGCAGAGGCTCTCCTTGGCGGTAATTGCTGGCACTGGCGGATCCAGGGGCATCAGGGGCAAATGCCTCCCCCATGCATCTGGGAGGGGCATTCAATACAAGTATGCCCACCCCCGCGCGTTCCCTGCACTGCACGTCAAAAACAATGATCTTAGGAGAAAACTTCATGAAAACGGATTTTTTTCTTCTTTTCTCGAGTGATTGAATTTGAAGTTTGTATCTATCCCTTTCTTTCAATGAAAGACAAAACAGCGCATCTGATGCAATTCAGCGCATCTGATGCTTTTTGCCCCCCCCCCCCCCTCCCTCCCCATGGATCCGCCAGTGGCGGCATGAAGTGTCATTAAATGGCT